>JAUPTC010000062.1:95124-133500 GCA_030762895.1 Sophora flavescens | reverse complement strand
TTGAGAACAAGGAAGAAGAAGAGCGCGAGAGAAAGCATCTTCCCCTCCTGACGGAGACTTTCCCAATAGCTGCTGGAGTTATAAGTCCCGCAAAGTCATTTTCGCCTCACTACACTATCAGCACACTTGAAGAAGAGCTGGACGAGAACCATGTCATCTATCTCCCTGCTAGCAATGAAGTTCTCAACAATTGGCAATCTGAACCATTTGTTGATGTTATTTCCATGAAGTAATTATCTTATTGTACTAATTATGAACTGATGCTTACTTTCTTTGAGACATGAATGAGAATGTAGCACTTTGTCTGGTGCTTTCCTTTTGATTCCATTGTTTCTTTTCTCTCTTTCATTTCCTTACTTTGTTTAAGCTTTTCTTTCATGAATAAGACTCTTGCCTATACTTCCCCTATTCCCAACTTTTTCTTCCAGGAATACTTCTTCCACTAAAGATTTACCTCAGGAGAGGAACTTTGAAAGCTCATTTATTGATTCCCTCGTGGCCGCTGATGAATACAATCTTGAATCCGATGAGGAGGAAGAAGACATTGAAGAGTTCATAAAAGTGGTGAAACGGTCAAAGGAAGGGATTAGCTTGAATGATGAGATTGTAGAAGTGATATATATGGGAATCGAGGAAGATAAGAAGGAGTTAAAAATAGTGGATAACCCAGAGCGAGAAGAAATGGTTGCACTATTCAAAGAATATCTGGATGTTTTTGCATGGTCCTATAGAGATATGCCAGGTTTAGATCCTGAGATAGCAACACGTAAAATTCCCTTATACCCAGATGTGGCTCCAAAGAAGCAAAAATTAAGGAGAACGCAGCCTGAGATGTCGCTGAAGATCAACGAAGAAGTGACCAAGCGATTGGAGGCTGGCTTTCTGGAAGTAGCTAGACACCCGGAATGGGTAGCTAATGTTGTTCCAGTACCAAAGAAGGATGGAAGGGTCAGGATGTGCGTGGACTACTGAGACCTGAATAAAGCCAGTCCAAAGGATGATTTCCCCCTACCTCATATTGATGTTCTTGTAGACAGTACAGTCAGAAGTCACATGTTTTCTTTCATGGACGGGTATTCTGGGTACAATTAGATCCTCATGGACAGTGATGATAAAGAAAAGACAACTTTTATCACCCCTTGGGGAACTTTTTGTTACAAAGTGATGCCTTTCGGATTAAAGAACACTGGGGCTACTTACCAACGTGCTATGGTGGCATTGTTCCATGATATGATGCATAAGGAGGTAGAGGTATACGTTGATGATATAGTGGCCAAGTCCAAGGAAGGAGAAAGCCATGTGGCAGTTTTGAGAAAGTTGTTCGAGCGGCTAAGAAAGTACAAGTTACGCCTCAACCCTGCAAAATGTACTTTTGGTGCATCCGTAGGGAACTTACTTGGCTTTGTTGTCAGTAAAGAAGGAATAAAGGTGGACCCTAACAAGGTGGAAGCAATACGCGATATGCCATCACCTAAGAACGAGCGAGAAGTAAGGGGTTTTCTTGGAAGATTGAACTACATTGCGCACTTCATTGAAAATCTGACTAGCACATGTGAACCGATCTTCAAACTCCTCAGGAAGAATAATCCAAGAAGATGGGATGATGACTGTCAAGAAGCCTTTGATGAGATAAAGGCATATCTACTGAATCCCCCAATGTTGGTACCACCTACCCAAGGCCGTCCATTATTACTCTACCCCACCATATTGCCAACCTCAATGGGGGCAATGCTAGGACAACATGATGAATCTGGCAGGAAGGAGCAGGCAATTTATTATCTGAGCAAGAAGTTTAACGCCTGTGAGGCTCGTTATATGGCAATCGAGAAGACTTGTTGTGCACTAGTATGGGCCTCCAGAAAACTCAGAGTACATGTTATATCACACCACTTGGCTAATTTCTCGAATGGATCCTTTGAAGTATATCTTCGAAAGTCCTTATATCTCCTTAAGGGTTTTGAAGTGGCAAGTGATATTGTCAGAATTTGACATCAAATATGTGACCCAGAAGTCCATCAAAGGAAGTGTGGTTGCTGACCATTTAGCAGAGAATCCTCTTGAGGATGGATGGCTTGTCAATTTCGAGTTTCCGGATGGAGAGGTAATGCCCCTTGAGGAAGACGAAGAACAGGAAGATGTGTGGAAAATGTATTTTGATGGTGCAGTCAATATGCATGACAGTGGTATAGGAGTAGTGGTTATCTCACCAAGTGGCAAGCAATACCCGATGACCGTAAAACTGAAATTCGAAAGTACAAATAATATTGCAGAATATGAAGCATGTGCTGGTGGATTGAAAATGGCACTTGAACTGGGTATAAAGCAGTTGAAAGTCTTCGGGGATTCAACTTTAATCATTTATCAAGTCAATGGTGAGTGGCATACCAAGGACTCCAAGTTGATCCCGTATCAGAAATACCTGACTCAGTTGATTGCATTCGATGAGATTACTTTCTCGCATTTAAATCGAGACAAGGATCAATTTGATGATGCTTTGGCCACACTAGCTGCCATGACCAAGTTGGATATCCATATCAATGTCCAACCCATCCAAGTTAGAGTGCAAGATGAACTAGCATACTGTGCTCATGTGAAAGGAGAACCCGATGGTAAGCCTTGGTATCATGATATCAAGCAATATATTCAGAACAAGGAATACCCTGTAGAGGCGAGCGAAGTAAATAAAAAGACCATCCGAAGACTGGCTATGGCTATTTTCTTAAACAAGGAAGTCTTGTACAAAAGAGGATATGATGGTACCCTAATCAGATGTGTGGATGCTCGTGAAGCTAAATGGATCATGATTGAAGTTCATGAAGGAATCTGTGGGACTCATGCCAATGGCCACATGATGGCTAAGAAGATCTTGAGAAGTGGCTATTATTGGTCTATTATGGAGTCAGATTGCATGGAGCATGTTCGTAAATGCCAGAAATGCCAGATGCATGCAGACCGGGTTAATGCACCTGCATCTCCACTGCACAGTTTAGCATCCCCATGGCCCTTTTCAATGTGGGGAATAGATGTCATCGGTCCCATTAATCCCAAGGCTTCCAATGGTCATCGTTTCATTTTGGTGGCAATAGACTATTTCACTAAATGGGTAGAAGCTGCTTCATATGCCAGCATAACTCAAAGGGCGTTTCTCAAATTCCTCAAAAAGGACATTGTCTGTAGATACGGGATCCCAGAGAGGATAATCACAGATAATGCTGCCAATCTTAATGGTTCCGAGATTCAAAAGTTTTGCGATGGTCTCAAAATCAAACACCACAACTCGGCTCCTTATAGGCCTCAAATGAATGGTACAGTTGAGGCAGCAAACAAAAATGTCAAGAAGATCGTTGCCAAGATGGTTGTAAACTATAAGGACTGGCACGAAATGCTGCCATATGCTCTACATGCTTATCGGACTAACATACGATCAAGCACGGGGGCAACTCCTTTCTCTCTGATGTACGGGATGGAGGTTGTCTCACCTATCGAAGTAGAACTCCCTTCGCTAAGAGTCTTGATGGAAGCAGACTTAGAAGAGTCCAAGTGGGTGAAAACTCGATATGAGCAGTTGAACATGATAGAAGAGAAAAGGCTGGCAGCTAACTGTCACAGGCAATTGTATCAAAACAGAATGGCAAGAGCTTTCAATAAAAAGGTTCATCCTAGAGAGTTTCGTGCGGGAGACCTGGTCTTAAAGAAAATCCTCCCTAGCCAAGAGGATGATCGAGGAAAATGGGCACCAAATTATGAAGGCCCTTACATTGTCAAACAAGCGTTCTCGGGAGGTGCTTTGATTCTGCAAAACATGGATGGGGAAGAGCTACCAAGGCTAGTAAACTCTGATGCTGTGAAAAAATTCTACGCTTGAAGGCCCGCTAGGTTGAAAACCCGAAAGGGCAACCTAGGCAAAAGTTAGGGCAAAAGAATAATAGAAAACCAAAGGCCCGCTAGGTTGAAAACCCGAAAGGGCAACCTAGGAAAAAGTTAGGGCAAAGAAACCCTAGGCTGAAAACCTGCAAGGGCAACCTAGGAGGAGAATAGGGTCCAACACTTCTTCAAGCACCCACTGGGGCAATTTTATCTGGCGGAGTACACTGGGGCAAAAATATGAGTGAATGATCGAAGAAGGTATGTTTGAGGAATCAGAAACAGGAGCCAAGATTTGTGTCATCAAAAGACTGAGGGGAATCAATTAAATGAAAATCAAGGGACCAACACTGGGGTAATTTTATATGATTTTCGTAATTTTCTTTGCTTATCTTTGTTTTTTTCCTTCATGATCCCTTATGTAATTTTGTTCCCATTGTTATTGTTTCTTAACAACCTAAATTCTCATATTAAGGCAAGAGGTTTTCTTCCAACACTCCCCTATCGTGTTCACTCTCATGTCTCAATAAAAGTAAATATAAGTTTAATGGTATGATTTGATAACTCTAATGGTAGCACCAATGAATGGTTTAAACCAAGAGTTCTCAATACTTCAGATTCAGTGGAAGAGGTAGCATGCACTGGACGACAAAAGAATGATGCGAATAAGCTTACATAACATCCAGAGTTTATCAGATTCTTGGGTGACAAATGGTTAAAAGAATGAGTGATGCCTCGTCCCAGAGTGGCCGATGAACAAGGGTTTGGTTGGTCGAAGTTTTTCTAGGGAGCAATTGGTTCCTTTGTCCTCAAAAGGAAGGGATTCTCATTTGTTTTAGATCACTGATTATTTATTTTCGAGCTCTGAGGCTCACCGCACCTTTATTCTCGAGCTCTAAGGCTCATTACAAGTTTATTTTCGAGCTCTAAGGCTCATTGCATAATTATATTTTCTATTGGACGAGGAGGTTCCATCCATTGCATTTAATTTTCTGTTGGATGAGGAGGTTCCGTCCATTGCATTTAATTTTCTGTTGGACGAAGAGGTTCCATCCATTGTATATTACTTTGATATTGGACGAGGAGGTTTCGTCCATTACATTTAATTTTCTGTTGGACGAAGAGGTTTCGTCCATTGCATCTTTACTTTTCTGTTGGACGAGGAGGTTCCGTCCATTGCATTTAATTTTCTAATGGACGAAGAGGTTCCGTCCATTGCATATTTACTTTTCTGTTGGACGAGGAGGTTCCGTCCAAAGCATTTACTTTTCTGTTGGACGAGGAGGTTTCGTCCATTGCATTTAATTTTCTGTTGGAAGAAGAGGTTCCGTCCATTGTATATTTACTTTTCTGTTGGACGAGGAGGTTCCGTAAATTGCATTTAATTTCCTGTTGGACGAGGAGGTTCCATTGCATATTTACGCTTCTGTTGGACGAGGAGTTTCCGTCCACTGCAATTCCATTTCCAAACTGTAAGGTTTTCTTCTGAGCTCCTCATGTTTTTCGGACAAAATATGTGTTCATTTTCTTTACTTGTTCATTACTACAATACATGAGAAGCCACGTCTAATCATGTCTTCTAGTATGCAACAAGTAAAGAGGGGCAATTGTGAATACCCATTTTTGTCCGTCTTTTATTGTTTTTTATAACATGACACTGCAAGGAGACTAATAATAATAAAAAGAAACATGAAGAAAGTAGGGGACTCATAGCTAATTTGCTGTTAGCCCCATCCATCACATGGGGCTTGCTGTTGGACGGGGAAGTCCCGTCCATCACATTTGCACTTGCTGTGGACGGGAAAGTCCCGTTCATCACGTGGGACTTGCTGTTGGATGGGGAAGTACCGTCTATCACTTGGGACGTTCTGTTGGACGGGGAAGTCCCGTCCATTACATTTACACTTGCTGTGGACGGGGTGGTCCCATCCAGTCCATTGCTTTGCACCTGCTGATGGACGGGGTGGTCCCGTCAATTACTTTACACTTGCTAATGGACGGGGTGGTCCCGTCCATTGCTGTGCACTTGCTGATGGACGGGGTGGTCCCGTCCATTGCTTTGCACTTGCTGGTGGATGGGGTGGTCCCGTCCATTGCTTTGCGCTTGCTGGTGGGCGGGGTGTTCCTGTCCAATGCTTCACACTTGCTGGTGGACGGGGTGGTCCCGTCCATTGCTTTGAACTTGCTGGTGGACGGGGTGGTCCCGTCCATTGCTTTGCACTTGCTGGTGGATGGGGTGGTCCCGTCCATTGCTTTGTACTTGCTGCTGGACGGGGTGGTACCGTCCATTGCTTTGTGCTAGTGGATGGACGGGGTGGTCCCGTCCATTGCCTTATACTTGCTGCTGGACGGGGTGGTCCGTCCATTACTTTGCGCATGCTGATGGACGGGGTGGTCCCGTCCATTGCTTTGCACACGCTGATGGATGGGGTGGTCCCGTCCATTACGTTTCACTTGCTGATGGACAGGGTGGTCCCATCCATTGCCTTGCACTTGTTGTTGGCCCCGTCCAGTCCATTGCACTTGCCAAGGGACGGGGTGGTCCCGTCCAGTCACTACACTTGCTGGTGGACGGGGTGGTCCCGTCCAGTCACTACACTTGCTGGTGGACGGGGTGGACCCGTCCAGTCCAGTCCCTTTTATTTCTGTTGGACGAGGGGGTTCCGTCCACTTCAATTATTTTAATTTTTGTTGGTCGAGGAGGTTCCGTCCACTGCAATTATCTTTTCTTGTTGGACGAGGAGGTTCGTCCAGTATATATCGACTTTTGTATATCTAAGTTTATGTTAGGACGAAGAGATTCCGTCCACTGCATTTTTATTTTCAGGCTGAAGGCTAATAAATAAAGAAAGAAGTAGGAGAAGATAAGGAAGAAAGGACGAAGAAAACAAGGAGAAAAAAAAACAATCAACAAAGAGGAAAGGGAACTGAGTTATACCTCCTACCCACTTTACATATCAGGCAAGACCTCTTTTCCTCCTCCACCCATTGGTCCTTCTTCCTCCTTACCTCCTCCCTCGTTTTAACCTAGCAACCCTACTCCTAACCCTAAAAACCCCCATCTCCTTCTATTTTCAAACACGCAACCTTCTGGATAAATCACCTCCTTTCTGCTACTCACGCCGCCCCATCTTGACACATACTATTTCTGCTCAAAACCCCTAATCTCTTTCTCTTTTCAAGCGTGCAACCCTCACGTCAAATCACCTCCTTTCTGCTACTCATGCCGCCCCATATGGACACATGCTATTTCTGGTCAGAACCCCCCTTTTGCACCTCCTTTACCCACTGGTCTTTTCTTTTTTTCCTCATCTTTTCCCACCTTAACATAGCAGCCCTACTCCTAACCCTAAAAAGTCATCACACCCATCAGACGAAACTCCCCATCTCCTTTTTTCAAGCATACAACCCTCACATCAAATCACCTCCTTTCCGCTGCTCAGAACGGCCCAAGCCTTGGGTTTCGTACAAACCGACCTTGAAGCCAATGGAGAAGAAGCTAGAAGCCCTCTCTTCCGTCTATAAAAGGAAAGGAGAAAGAGAAAAAAAAGGGAAGGACATTTTTTGGAGGGGAGAACACTGTTCTTGAGAGGAAACGAAAGATCGGAGAGGAGATAGAGAAGAAAGATACAAAGAAAAGAGAAAAGAAAGAGAGATTTTTGTTGTGAGGAAGATAGATCAGAAATCTGAGATTCCTTTTCTCTTCCCTATTATTAGAAGTTGTTAAGAAGGAAGATCTGAAGGAGCCAGGGAGATTGAATGTAAAGACTTCGATCTTAAAATCTTACCCCTGGGAGTAAACAAAGTCATTCTTATTCTACTCCCGTTAGGTAATCTTTGTTCTTTTCGTTGATATCATTAATAAATTTCTCTTGACACTCTTATTTCTCTGTGCTTCTGTTCTCTGAATAAGTTGGTAAAAAGTTTCATTTCTACGTTTCTGTCCCATTTTCAAGAGATAAAAATTATTTATTTTACATAAAAAAAATAGAGGATGATCACTAGATTAAAACAACCTTTTTTTTTGGGTTGCCCTATGACAAGTGTCATGTTCAACCCTTCAGATTTAGAGGTTGCTCTGTGGACTTACGTGCCATGTTCATCCTCATGTAGTTTTAATAAAGAGACTCACAATGGGTAAAACAAATATTTCAAAGTTACTAATAATTTACACAACTAATTTTTGGATAACCATTTATGGATGTTCTAGGGTGTCGTGGGGTTAAGTCTCCGTGCCTTCCCTAGACATAATCGACTCCCGAACCTGAAGCTTCTTCTTGAAGGGTTTTCCAACTTTCCCTAAATTAAATAAAGTTGGTGGCGACTCAATGTTTTCTCTCTAAGAGGAAAAACTAGCCTCTTTTTTTAGGTCGCTACAATATCGTTAATTTTCGGATTTTTCACTTATCTTGACCATCTTGCCTTGCATAGAGCATAACTAGAGATACAGATATTGAATTTTGGTGATCTTGCTATCCCGAGAAAGATTAGGAAGAGACCGACAATTTCAGGTTTCACAAGAATTGTCAAATTAGGCCAAAATCAAGGCTACGATGAGTCCTGAGTTCTCTGGCACGGATCAGTGTGCAGTCCCATGATGTTCCTTCACTTAAATGGGCCTAACTTACTCATCTTAAGCCCAATTAATGCATATCATACCTTGTTGGAAAGCTTATTCAGATGCCTTTAATTAGGTCTAGGGTTAGGTCAGGACTAATAAGCAAAAATAATAGTTTACAGCCGCACAAGCTAGAGAGAGACGGAAATTAGACAACTTTTACAATCATTGTTTTTGCTTTTATATTATTGGGCTTAATAAGGCTTAATTGCGAAACATTTTTAATTTTCGGATTTTTCACTCATCCTGACCTTGTTGCCTTGCGCAGAGCATAACTAGAGCTACAGATATCGGATTTTGGTTGTCTTGCTGTCCCTAGAAAGATAGGGAGGAGACCTACAATTTGAGGTTTCACAAGAATTGTCAAATTAGGCCAAAATCCAGGCTACATTGGGTCCCGAGTTCTCTGGCACGGATCAGTGCGCAGTCCATGATGTTCCTTCACTTAAATGGGCCTAACTTACTCAACTTAAGCCCAATTAAGGCATATGATACCTTGTTGGAAAGCTTATTCAGAGGTCCTTAATTTGGTTTAGGGTTAGGTTAGGATTAATAAGCATAAATAGCAGTTTACAGCCACCCAAGCCAGAGAGACGGAAATTAGACAATTTTTACAATCATTGTTTTTGCTTATACATTATTGGGCTTAATTGCTAAACATTGTTAATTTTCGGATTTTTCACTATTCCTTACCTTGTTACCTTGCGCAGAGCATAACTAGAGCTACAGATATCGGATTTTGGTGATCTTGTTGTCCCTAGAAAGATAAGGAAAAGACCTACAATTTCAGGTGTCACAAGAATTGTCAAATCAGGCCAAAATCAAGGCTGAATGGGTCCCGAATTCTCTGGCGCGGATCAGTGCGCAGTCCATGATGTTCCTTCACTTAAATGGGCCTAACTTACTCATCTTAAGCCCAATTAAGGCATATGATACCTTGTTGGAAAGCTTATTCGGAGGCCCTTAATTTGGTCTAGGGGTAGGTCAGGATTAACAAGCATAAATAGCAGTTTATAGTAGCACAAGCCAGAGAGACAAAAATTAGACAACTTTTACAATCATTGGTTTTTCTTTTACATTATTGGGCTTAATTGTCAAACAATGTTAATTTTCGGATTTTTCACTCATCCTAACCTTGTTGTCTTGCGCAGAGCATAACTAGAGCTACAGATATCGGATTTTGGTGATCTTGCTGTCGCTATAACGATAAGGAAGAGGCCTACAATTTCAGGTGTCACAAGAATTGTCAAATTAGGCTAAAATCAAACCAAAATTGGGTCCCGAGTTCTTTGGCACGGATCAGTGCGCAGTCCATGATGTTCCTTCACTTAAATGGGCCTAACTTACTCATCTTAATCCCAATTAAGGCATATGATACCATGTTGGAAAACTTATTCAGAGGCCCTTAATTTGGCCTAGGGGTAGGTCAGGATTAATAAGCATAAATAGTAGTTTACAGCCGCACAAGCCAGAGAGAGACGAAAATTAGACAACTTTTACAATCATTGGTTTTTCTTTTACATTATTGGGCTTAATTGTCAAACATTGTTAATTTTCGGATTTTTCACTCATCATGACCTTGTTGTCTTGCGCAGAGCATAACTAGAGCTACAGATATCGGATTTTGGTGATCTTGCTGTCGCTATAACGATAAGGAAGAGACCTACAATTTCAGGTTTCACAAGAATTGTCAAATTAGGCCAAAATCAAGGCTAAATTGGGTCCCGAGTTCTCTTGTGCGGATCAGTGCGCAGTCCATGATGTTCCTTCACTTAAATAGGTCTAACTTACTCATCTTAAGCCCAATTAAGGCATATGGTACCTTGTTGGAAAGGTTATTCAGAGGCCCTTAATTTGGTCTAGGGTTAGGTAAGAATTAATAAGCATAAATAGTAGTTTACAGCTGCACAAGCCAGAGAGAGACGAAAATTAGACAACTTTTACAATCATTGTTTTTGCTTTTACATTATTGGGCTTAATTGCTAAACATTGTTAATTTTCGAATTTTTCACTCATCCTGACCTTGTTGCCTTGCACAGAGCATAACTAGAGCTACCGATATCGGATTTTGGTGTACTTGTTGTCCCTAGAAACATAAGGAAGAGGCCTACAATTTCAGGTTTCATGGGAACTGTCAAATTAGGCCAAAATCAAGGCTAAATTGGGTCCCGAATTCTCTGGTGCGGATTAGTGCGCAGTCCATCATGTTCCATCACATAAATTGGCCTAACTTAATCATCTTATGCCCAATTAAGGCATATGATACCGTGTTGGAAAGCTTATTCAGAGACCTTTAATTTGGTCTAGGGTTAGGTCAGGATTAACAAGCATAAATAGCAGTTTACAGTCGCACAAGCCAGAGAGAGACGGAAATTAGACAACTTTTACAATCATTGGTTTTGTTTTTACATTATTGGGCTTAATTGCCAAACATGTTAATTTTTGGATTATTCACTCATCCTGACCTTGTTGCCTTGTGCATAGCATAACTAGAGCTACATATATCTGATTTTGGTGATCTTGCTGTCCCTAGTAAGATAAGGAAGAGACCTACAATTTCAGGTTTTACAAGAGTTGTCAAATTAATCCAAAATAAAGGCAAAATTGGGTCCAGAGTTCTATGGAACGTATCAGTGCGCAGTCCATGTTGTTCCTTCACTTAAATGGGCCTAACTTACTCATCTTAAGCCCAATTAAGGTATATGATACCTTGTTGGAAAGCTTATTCATAGTCCCTTAATTTGGTCTAGGGTTAGGTTTGGATTAATAAGGATAAATAGCTGTTTACAGCCGCACAAGCCAGAGAGAGACGGAAATTAGACAACTTTTACGATCGTTGTTTTTGCTTTTACATTGTTGGGCTTAATTTCTAAACATTGTTAATTTTCGGATTTTTCACTCATCCTGACCTTGTTGCCATACGCAGAGCATAACTAGAGCTACAGATATCGGATTTTGGTGATCTTGCCGTTCCTAGAAAGATAAGGAAGAGACCTACAATTTCAGGTTTCATAAGAATTGTCAAATTAGGCCAAAATCAAGGCTAAATTGGGTCCCGAATTCTCTGGTGCGGATTAGTGCACAGTCCATGATGTTCCTTCACTTAAATGGGCCTAACTTACTCATCTTAAGCCCAATTAAGGCATATGATACCTTGTTGGAAAGCATATTCAGAGTCCCTTAATTTGGTTCAGGGTTAGGTCAGGATTAATAAGCATAAATAGCAGTTTATAGCCGCCCATGCCACAGAGAGACGGAAATTAGACAACTTTTACAATCATGGTTTTTGCTTTTACATTATTGGGCTTAATTGCTAAACATTGATAATTTTCGGATTTTTCACTCATCCTGACCTTGTTGCCTTGCATAGAGCATAACTAGAGCTACCGATATCGGATTTTGGTGATTTTGCTGTCCCTAGAAAGATAAGGAAGAGACCTATAATTTCAGGTGTCACGGGAATTGTTAAATTAGGCTGAAATCAAGGCTAAATTGCGTCCCGAGTTCCCTGGCACGGATCAGTGCACAGTCCATGAAGTTCCTTCACTTAAATGGGCGTAACTTACTCATCTTAAGCCCAATTATGGCATATGATCCTGTGTTGGAAAGCTTATTCAGAGGTCCTTAATTTGGTCTAGGGTTAGGTCAGGATTAATAAGCATAAATAGCAGTTTACAGTCGCACAAGCCAGAAAGAAACAGAAATTAGGCAACTTTTACAATCATTGGTTTTGCTTTTACATTATTGGGCTTAATTGGGCTTAATTGCCAAACATGTTAAATTTCGGATTTTTCACTCATCTTGACCTTGTTGCATTGCACGTAGCATAACTTGAGCTACAGATATCGAATTTTGGTGATCATGCTGTCCCTAGAAAGATAAGGAAGAGACATGCAATTTCCGGTTTCACTAGGATTGTCAAATTAAGCCAAAATCAAGGCTAAATTGGCTCCCGAGTTCTCTGGCACGGATCAGTGCACAGTCCATGATGTTCGTTCACTTAAATGGTCCTAACTTACTCATCTTAAGCCCAATTAAGGCCTACGATACCGTGTTGGAATGCTTATTCAGAGGCCCTTAATTTGGTCTAGGGTTAGGTCATGATTAATACGTATAAATAGCAGTTTACTGCAGTACAAGCCAGAGAGAGATGAAAATTAGACAACTTTTACAATCATTGGTTTTGCTTTTACATTATTGGGCTTAATTGGGCTTAATAGCCAAACATTGTTAATTTTCAGATTTTTCCCTCATCCTGACCTTGTTGCCTTGCGCAGAGCATAACTCGAGCTACAGATATCGGATTTTGGTGATCTTGCTATCCCTAGAAATATAAGGAAGAGACCTACAATTTAGGATTTCACAAGAATTGTCAAATTAGGCCAAAATCAAGGCTAAATTGGGTCCCGAGTTCTCTGGTATGGATCAGTGCGCAGTCCGTGATGTTCATTCACTTAAATGGGCCTAACTTACTCATCATAAGCCCAATTAAGGCATATGATACCTTGTTGGAAAGCTTATTCAGAGGCCCTTAATTTGGTGTAGGGGTAGGTCAGGATTAATAAGCATAAATAGCAGTTTATAGCCACACAAGCCAGAGAGAGACGAAAATTAGATAACTTTTACAATCATTGGTTTTTCTTTTACATTATTGGGCTTAATTGTCAAACATTGTTAATTTTCGGATTTTTCACTCATCCTGACCATGTTGTCTTGCACAGAGCATAACTAGAGCTACAGATATCGGATTTTGGTGATCTTGTTGTCGCTATAACGATAAGGAAGAGACCTACAATTTCAGGTTTCACAAGAATTGTCAAATTAGGCCAAAATCAAGGCTAAATTGGGTCCCGAATTCTCTGGCACGGATCAGTGCGCAGTCCATCATGTTCCTTCACTTAAATGGGCATAACTTACTCAACTTAAGCACAATTAAGGCATATGATACCTTGTTGGAAAGTTTATTCAGAGGTCCTTAATTTGGTTTAGGGTTAGGTTAGGATTAATAAGCATAAATAGCAGTTTACAACCGCCCAAGCCAGAGAGAGACGAAAATTAGACAACTTTTACAATCATTGTAGTTGCTTTTACATTATTGGGCTTAATTGCTAAACATTGTTAATTTTCGGATTTTTCTCTCATCCTGACCTTGTAGCCATGCACAGAGCATAACTTGAGCTACCGATATCGGATTTTGGTGATCTTGCTGTCCCTAGAAACATAAGGAAGAGACCTACAATTTCAGCTTTCATGGGAACTGTCAAATTAGACAAAAATCAAGGCTAAATTGGGTCCCGAGTTCTCTGGTGCGGTTCAGTGCGCAGTCCATGATGTTCCGTCACTTAAATTGGCCTAACTTAATCATCTTAAGCCCAATTAAGGCATATGATACCGTGTTGGAAAGCTTATTCAGAGGCCCTTAATTTGGTCTAGGGTTAGGTCAGTATTAATAAGCATAAATAGCAGTTTACCGTCGCACAAGCCAGAGAGAGACGGAAATTAGACAACTTTTACAAATATTGGTTTTGCTTTTCCATTATTGGGCTTAATTGCCAAACATGTCAATTTTCGGATTTTTCACTCATCCTGACCTTGTTGCCCTGTGCATAGCATAACTAGAGCTACACATATCTGATTTTGGTGATCTTGATGTCCCTAGTAAGATAAAGAAGAGACCTACAATTTCAGGTTTCACAAGAGTTGTCAAGTTAAGCCAAAATAAAGGCAAATTTGGGTCCAGAGTTCTCTGGCGCGGATCAGTGCGCAGTCCATGTTGTTCCTTCACTTAAATGGGCATAACTTACTCATCTTAAGCCCAATTAAGGCATATGATAGCTTGTTGGAAAGCTTATTCATAGTCCCTTAATAGGGTCTAGGGTTAGGTTTGGATTAATAAGGATAAATAGCAGTTTACAGCCGCACAAGACAGAGAGAGACGGAAATTAGACAACTTTTACGATCGTTGTTTTTGCTTTTACATTGTTGGGCTTAATTTCTAAACATTGTTAATTCTCGGATTTTTCACTCATCCTGACCTTGTTGCCTTACGCAGAGCATAATTAGAGCTACAGATATCGGATTTTGATGATCTTTCCGTTCCTAGAAAGATAAGGAAGAGATCTACAATTTTAGGTTTCACAAGAATTGTCCAATTAGGCCAAAATCAAGGCAAAATTGGGTCCCGAGTTCTCTGGTGCGGATTAGTGCACAGTCCATGATGTTCCTTCACTTAAATGGGCCTAACTTATTCATCTTAAGCCCAATTAAGACATATGATACCTTGTTGGAAAGCATATTTATCGGCCCTTAATTTGGTTCAAGGTTAGGTCAGGATTAATAAGCATAAATAGCAGTTTTTAGCCGCCCAAGCCAGAGAGAGACGGAAATTAGACAACTTTTATAATCATGGTTTTTGATTTTACATTATTGGGCTTAATTGCTAAACATTGTTAATTTTCGGATTTTCCACTCATCCTGACCTTGTTGCCTTGCGCAGAGCATAACTAGAGCTACCGATATCGGAGTTTGGTGATTTTACTGTCCCTAGAAAGATAAGGAAGAGACCTACAATTTCAGGTTTCACGGGAATTATCAAATTAGGGCAAAATCAAGGCTAAATTGCGTCCCCAGTTCCCTGGCACGGATCAGTGCACAGTCCATGAAGTTCCTTCACTTAAATGGGCGTAACTTACTCATCTTAAGCCCAATTTAGGCGTATGAAACTGTGTTGGAAAGCTTTTTCAGAGGCCCTTAATTTGGTCTAGGGTTAGGTCATGATTAATAAGCATAAATAGCAGTTTACAGTCGGACAAGCCAGAAAGAGACGGAAATTAGGAAACTTTTACAACCATTGGTTTTGCTTTTACATTATTGGGCTTAATTGCCAAACATGTTAATTTTCATATTTTTCACTCATCCTGACCTTGTTGCATTGAGCATAGCATAACTAGAGCTACAGATATCGGATTTTGGTGATCTTGCTGTCCCTGGAAAGATAAGAAAGAGACATGCAATTTCCTGTTTCACTAGGATTGTCAAATTAAGCCAAAATCAAGGCTAAATTGGCTTCCGAGTTCTCGAGCACGGATCAGTGCACAGTCGATGATGTTCGTTCAATTAAATGGGCCTAACTTACTCATCTTAAGCCCAATTAAGGCCTACGATACCGTGTTGGAAAGCTTATTCGGATGCCCTTAATTTGGTCTAGGGTTAGGTCATGATTAATAAGTATAAATAGCAGTTTACTGTCGTACAAGCCAGAGAGAAACAGAAATTAGACAACTTTTACAATCATTGGTTTTGCTTTTACATTATTGGGCTTAATTGGGCTTAATTGCCAAACATTGTTAATTTTCGGATTTTTCCCTCATCTTGACCTTGTTGCCTTGCGCAGAGCATAACTCGAGCTACAGATTTCGGATTTTGGTGATCTTGCTGTCCCTAGAAATATAAGGAAGAGACCTACAATTTCCGATTTCACTAGTATTGTAAAATTAGGCCAAAATCAAGGCTAAATTGGCTCCCGAGTTCTCTGGCGCAGTTCAGTGCGCAGTCCATGATGTTCCTTCACTTAAATGGGCCTAACTTACACATCTTAAGCCCAATTAAGGCATATGATATCTTGTTGGAAAGCTTATTCAAAGGCCCTTAATTTGGTCTAGTGTTAGGTGACGATTAACAAGCATAAATAGCAGTTTACAGCCGCACAAGGTAGAGAGAGACGAAACTTAGACAACTTTTACAATCATTGATTTTGCTTTTACATTATTAGGCTTAATAGCCAAACATTGTTAATTTTCGGATTTTTCCCTCATCCTGACCTTGTTGCCTTGCGCAGAGCATAACTCGAGCTACAGATATCTAATTTTGGTGATCTTGTTGTCCCTAGAAAGATAAGGAAGAGCCCTACAATTTCAGGTTTCACAAGAATTGTCAAATTAGGCCAAAATCAAGGCTAAATTGGGTCCCGAGTTCTCTGGTACGGATCAGTGCGCAGTCCATCATGTTCCTTCACTTATATGGGCCTAACTTACTCATCTTAAGCCCAATTAAGGCATATGATACCTTGTTGGAAAGCTTATTCAGAGGACCTTAATTTGGTCTAGGGTTAGGTCATGATTAATAAGTATAAATAGCATTTGACTGCCGTACAAGCCATAGAGACAAAAATTAGACAAATTTTACAATAATTGTTTTTGCTTTTACATTATTGTGGTTAATTGCTAAACAATGTTAATTTTGGGATTTTTCACTCAACCTGTCCTTGTTGCCTTGCGCAGGGCATAACTGGAGCTACAGATATCGGATTTTGGTGATCTTACTGTCCCTAGAAAGATAAGGAAGAGACCTACAATTTCAGGATTTAAAAAATTGTCAAATTCGGCCAAAATCAATGCTAAATTGGGTCCCGAGTTCTCTGGCGCGGATCAGTCTGCAGTCCATGATGTTCATTCACTTAAATGGGCCTAACTTACTCATCTTAAGCCCAATTAAGGCATATGATACCTTGTTGGAAAGCTTATTCAGAGGCCCTTAATTTGGGCTAAGGTAATGTCAGGATTAATAAGCATAAATAATAGTTTTCAGCCGCACAAGCCAGAGAGAGACGAAAATTAGATAACTTTTACAATCATTGTTTTTGCTTTTACATTATTTGGCATAATTGGGCTTAATTGCTAAACATTATTAATTTTCGGATTTTTCAGTCATCCTGACCATGTTGCCTTGCACAGAGCATAACTAGAGCTATAGATATCAGATTTTGGTGATCTTGTTGTCCCTAGAAAGATAAGGAAGAGACCTACAATTTCAGGTGACACAAGAATTGTCAAATTAGGCCAAAATAAAGGCTAAGTTGGGTCCCGAATTCTCTGGCGCGGATCAGTGTGCAGTCTATGTTGTTCCTTCACTTAAATGGGCCTAACTTACTCATCTTAAGCCTAAATAAGGCATTTGATACCTTGCTAGAATGCTTATTCAGAGGCCCTTAATTTTGTGGAGGGTTATGTCAGGATTAATAAGCATAAATAGCAGTTTACAGTCGCACAAGAAACAGAGAGACAAAAATTAGATAACTTTACAATCATTGTTTTTGCTTTTACATTATTGGGCATAATTGGGCTTAATTGCTAAACATTGTTAATTTTTGGATTTTTCACTCATCCTGACCTTGTTGCCTTGCGCAGAGCATAACTAGAGCTACAGATATCGGATTTTGGTGATCTTGGTGTCCCTAGAAAGATAAGGAAGAGACCTACAATTTCAGGTTTCACTAGAATTGTCAAATTAGGCCAAAATCAGGGCTAAATTGGGTACCAAGTTCTCTGATGGGCCTAACTTACTCATCTTAAGCCCAATTAAGGCTTATGATACCTTGTTGGAAAGCTTATTCAAAGGCCCTTAATTTGGTCTAGGGTTAGGTCAGTATTAATAAGCCTAAATAACAGTTTACAGCCGCACAAGCCTGAGAGAGACGCAAATTTGACAACTTTTACAATCATTGTTTTTGCTTTTACATTATTGGGCTTAATTGGGTATAATTGCTAAACATTGTTAATTTTCGGATTTTTCACCCATCCTAACCTGTTGCCTTGCACAGAGCATAACTAGAGCAATAGATATCGGATTTTGGTGATTTTTGCTATCCCTAGAAAGATAAGGAAGAGACCTACAATTTCAGGTTTCACAAGAATTGTCAAATTAGGCCAAAATCAAGGCTACATTGGGTCCCGAGATCTCTGGCGCGGATCAGTGCGCAATCCATGATGTTCCTTCACTTAAATGGGCCTAACTTACTCATCTTAAGCCCTATTAAGGCATATGATACCTTGTTGGAAAACTTATTCAGAGCCTCTTAATTTTGTCTAAGGTTAGGTCATGATTAATAAGCATAAATAGCAGTTTACAGCCGCACAAGCCAGAAAGAGATGGAAATTAGACAACTTTTACAATCATTGTTTTTGCTTTTACTTTATTCTGCTTATTTGTGCTTAATTGCTAAACATTGTTAATTTTTGGATTTTTCACTCATCCTCACCTTGTTGCCTTGCGCAAAGCAGAAATAGAGCTGCAGATATCGGATTTTGGTGATCTTGCTGTCCCTAGAAAGATAAGGAAGAGGCCTACAATTTTAGGTTTCATAAGAATTGTCAAATTAGGCCAAAATAAAGGCTTAATTGGGTGCCGAATTCTCTGGCACGGATCAGTGCACAGTCCATGATGTTACTTCACTTAAATGGGCCAAACTTACTCATCTTAAGCCCAATTAAGCGTATGATCCCTTGTTGGAAAACTTATTCAGAGGCCGTTAATTTGGTCTAGGGTTAGGTCAGTATTCATAAGCATAAATAGCAGTTTACAGCTGCACAATCCAGAGAGAGATGGAAAATAGACAACTTTTACAATCATTATTTTTTCATTTACATTATTGGGCTTAATAACTAAACATTGTTAATTTTCGGATTTTTCACTCTTCTTGAACTTGTTGCCTTGCGCATAGCATAACTAGAGCTACATATATCGGATTTTGGTGATCTTGTTGTCCATAGAAAGATAAGGAAGAGACCTACAATTTCAGGGATCACAAGAATTGTCAAATTAGGCCAAAATCAAGGCTAAATTGGGTCCCGAATTCTCCGGCGCGGATCAGTGCGCAGTCAATGATGTTCCTTCACTTAAATGGGCCTAACTTACTCATCTTAAGCCCAATTAAGGCATATGATACCTTGTTGGAAAGCTTATTCAGAGGCCCTTAATTTGGTCTAGGGTTAGGTCTGTTTTAATAAGCATAAGTTGCAGTTTAAAGCCGCACAAGTCAGAGAGAGACGGAAATTAGACAACTTTTACAATCATTGTTTTTGCTTTGACGTTATTGGGCTTAATTGGACTTAATTGTTAAACATTGTTAATTTTCGGATTTTTCACTCGTCCTGACCTTGTTGCATTGCGCAGAGCATAACTAGAGCGATAGATATCGGATTTTGGTGATCTTGCTGTCCCTAGAAAGATAAGGAAGAGACCTACAATTTCTGGTTTTACAAGAATTGTCAAATTAGGCCAAAATCTTGGCTAAATTGGGTCCCGTGTTCTCTAGCACCGATCAGTGCACAGTCCACGACGTTCCTTCTCTTAAATGGGCCTAACTTACTCATCTTAATCCCAATTAAGGCATATGAAACCTTGTTGGAAAGCTTATTCAGATGCCCTTAATTTGGTCTAGGTTTAGGTCAGGATTAATAAGCATAAACAGCAGTTTACCGCCGCACAAGTCAGAGAGTGACGAAAATTAGACAACTTTTACAATCATTGTTTTTGCCTTTTCATTATTGGGCTTAATTGGGTTTAATTGCTAAACATTGTTAATTTTCGGATTTTTCACTCATCCTGACCTTGTTGCATTATGCAGAGCATAACTAGAGCTACAGATATTGAATTTTGGTGATCTTGCTGTCCCTAGAAAGATAAGGAAGAAAGCTACAATTTCACGATACACAATAATTGTCAAATTAGGTCAAAATCAGGGCTACATTGGGTCCCGAGTCCTCTGGCGCGGATCAGTGTGCAGTCCATGATGTTCCTTCACTTAAATTAGACTAACTTACTCTTCTTAAGCCCAATTATGGCATATGATACCTTGTTGGAAAGCTTATTCAGAGGCCCTTAATTTGGTCTAGGGTAAGGTCAGGTTTAATAAATATAAATAGCAATTTACAGTCACACAAGCCCGAGAGAGACGAAAATTAGACAATTTTTACAATCATTGTTTTTGCTTTTACATTATCGGACTTAATTGCTAAACATTGTTAATTATCGGATTTTTCACTCATCCCGACCTTGTTGCCTTGTGCAGAGCATAACTAGAGCTACAGGTATTGGATTTTGGTGATCTTGCTGTCCCTAGAAAGATAAGGAAGAGAGCTACAATTTCAGAATTCACAAGAATTGTCAAATTAGGCCAAAATCAGGGCTACATTGGGTCCCGAGTTCTCTAGCGCGGATCAGTGTGCAGTCCATGATGTTCCTTCACTGAAATTAGACTAACTTACTTCTCTTAAGTCCAATTATGGCATATGATACCTTGTTGGAAAGCTTACTCAGAGGCCCTTAATTTTGTCTAGGGTTTGGTCAGGATTAAATATCATAAATAGCAGTTTACAGCTGCACATGCCACGGATCAGTGCACAGTCCATGATGTTACTTCACTTAAATGGGCCTAACTTACTCATCTTAAGCCCAATTAAGCGTATGATCCCTTGTTGGAAAGCTTATTCAGAGGCCGTTAATTTGGTCTAGGGTTAGGTCAGTATTCATAAGCATAAATAGTAGTTTACAGCCGCACAATCCAGAGAGAGACGGAAAATAGACAACTTTTACAATCATTATTTTTTTCATTTACATTATTGGGCTTAATTGCTAAACATTGTTAATTTTCCTGTTTTTCACTCTTCTTGACCTTGTTGCCTTGCGCATAGCATAACTAGAGCTACATATGTCGGATTTTGGTGATCTTGTTGTCCATAGAAAGATAAGGAAGAGACCTACAATTTCATGGTTTCAAAAGAATTGTCAAATTAGGCCAAAATCAAGGCTAAATTGGGTCCCGAATTCTCTGGCGCGGATCAGTGCGCAGTCAATGATGTTCCTTCACTTAAATGGGCCTAACTTACTCATCTTAAGCCCAATTAAGGCATATGATACCTTGTTGGAAAGCTTATTCAGAGGCCCTTAATTTGGTCTAGGGTTAGGTCATGATTAATAAACATAAGTTGCAGTTTAAAGCCGCACAAGTCAGAGAGAGATGGAAATTAGACAACTTTTACAATCATTGTTTTTGCTTTGACATTATTGGGCTTAATTGGACTTAATTGCTAAACATTGTTAATTTTCGGATTTTTCACTCGTCCTGACCTTGTTGCCTTGCGCAGAGCATAACTAGAGCTATAAATATCGGATTTTGGTGATCTTGCTGTCCCTAGAAAGATAAGGAAGAGACCTACAATTTCAGGTTTCACAAGAATTGTCAAATTAGGCCAAAATCTTGGCTAAATTGGGTCCCGTGTTCTCTGGCACTGATGAGTGCGCAGTCCACGACGTTCCTTCTCTTAAATGGGCCTAACTTACACATCTTAAGCCCAATTAAGCCATATGAAACCTTGTTGGAAAGCTTACTCGGAGGACCTTAATTTGGTCTAGGTTCAGGTTAGGATTAATAAGCATAAACAGCAGTTTACAGCCGCACAAGTCAGAGAGTGACGAAAATTAGACAACTTTTACAATCATTGTTTTTGCCTTTTCATTATTGGGCTTAATTGCTAAACATTGTTAATTTTCGGATTTTTCACTCATCCTGACCATGTTGCATTGTGCAGAGCATAACTAGAGCTACATTTATTGGATTTTGGTGATCTTGTTGTCCATAGAAAGATAAGGAAGAGACCTACAATTTCATGGTTTCACAAGAATTGTCAAATTAGGCCAAAATCAGGGCTACATTGGGTCCCGAGTTCTCTGGCGCGGATTAGTGTGCAGTCCATGATATTCCTTCACTTAAATTAGACTAACTTACTCCTCTTAAGCCCAATTATGGCATATGATACCTTGTTGGAAAGCTTATTCAGAGGCCCTTAATTTGGTCTAGGGTTAGGTCATGTTTAACAATTATAAATAGCAATTTACAGCCGCACAAGCCCGAGAGAGATGGAAATTAGACAATTTTTACAATCATTGTTTTTGCTTTTACATTATCGGACTTAATTGTTAAACATTATTAATTTTCTGATTTTTCACTCATCCAGACCTTGTTGCCTTGCGCAGAGCATAGCTAGTGCTACAGATATCTGATTTTGGTGATCTTGCTGTCCTTAGAAAGATAAGGAAGAGACCTACAATTTCAGGTTTCACAAGAATTGTCAAATTAGGCCAAAATAAAGGCTAAATTGGGTCCCGAGTTCTCTGGCGCTGATTAGTGCATGGTCCATGATGTTCCTTCACTTAAATGGGCCTAACTTACTCATCTTTAGCCCAATTAAGGCATATGATACGTTGTTGGAAAGCTTAATCATAGGCCCTTAATTTGGTCTAGGGTTAAGTCAGTATTAATAAGCAATACTAGCAGTTTACTGTCGCACAAGCCATAGAGAGACGGAAATTTGATAACTTTTACAAACATTGTTTTTACTTTTACATTATTGGACCTAATTGCGAAACATTGTTAATTTTAGGATATTTCACTCATCCTGACCCTGTTGTCTTGCGCAGAGCATAACTAGAGCTACAAATATCGGATTTTGGTGACCTTGCTGTCCCTAAAATGATAAGGAAGATACCTACAATTTCAGCTTTCACAAGAATTGTCAAATTAGGCCAAAATCAAGGCTAAATTGGGTCCCGAGTTCTCTGGCGCGTATTAGTGCGCAGTCCATGGTGTTCCTTCACTTAAATGCACATAACTTACTCATCTTAAGCCCAATTAAGGCATAGGATACCTTATTTGAAAGCTTATTCAGAGGTCCTTAATTTGGTCTAGTTTTAGGTCATGATTATTAAGCATAAATAGCAGTTTACAGCCGCACAAACCAGAGAGAGACAAAATTTAGACAACTTTTAAAATCATTGTTTTTGCTTTTACAATGTTGGGCTTAATTTCTAAACATTGTTAATTTTCGGATTTTTCACTCATCCTGACCTTGTTGCCTTGCGCAGAGCATAACTTGAGCTACAGATATCGGATTTTGGTGATCTTGCGGTCACTAGAAAGATAAGGAAGAGACCTTCAATTTCAGGTTTCACAAGAATTGTCAAATTAGGCCAAAATCATTGCTAATTTGGGTCCCGAATTCTCTGGCACGGATCTGTGCGCAGTCCATGATGTTCCTTCACTTAAATGGGCCTAACTTACTTATTTACAATGTTGGGCTTAATTTCTAAACATTGTTAATTTTCGGATTTTTCACTCATCCTGACCTTGTTGCCTTGCGCATAGCATAACTACAGCTACAGATATCGGATTTTTGTGATCTTGCTGTCCCTAGAAAGATAAGGAAGAGGCCTACAATTATAGGTTTCACAAGAGTTGTCAAATTAGGCCAAAATCAAATCTAAATGGGGTCCCGAGTTCTCTGGCCCGGATCAATATGCAGTTCATGATGTTCCTTCACTTAAATGGGCCTAACTTACTCATCTTAAGCCCAATTAAGGCATATGATACCTTGTTGGAAAGCTTGTTCAGAGGCCCTTAATTTGATCTAGGGTTAGGTCAGGATTAATAACCATAAATAGCAGTTTACAACTGCATAAGCCGAAGAGTGACGGAAATTAGACAATTTTTACAATCATTGTTTTTGCTTTTACATTATTGGGCTTAATTGCTAAACATTGTTAATTTTCGGATTTTTCACTCAACCTGACCTTGTTGCCTTGCGCAGAACATAACTTGAGCTACAGATATCAGATTTTGGTGATGTTGCTGTCCATAGAAATATAAGGAAGAGACATACAATTTCAGGTTTCACAAGAATTGTCAAATTAGGCCAAAATCAAGCATAATTGGGACCCGAGTTCTCTGGCACGGATCAGTGTGCAGTCCATGATGTTCCTTCACTTAAATGCGCATAACTTACTCATCTTAATCCCAATTAAGGCAAATGATACCTTGTTGGAAAGCTTATTCACACGCCCTTAATTTGGTCTAGGGTTAGGTCAGGATTAATAAGCATAAATAGTAGTTTACCGTCGCACAAGATAGAGAGAGACGAAATTTAGACAACTTTTATAATGATTGTTTTTGCTTTTACATTATTGAGCTTAATTGCGAAACATTGTTAATTTTTGGATTTTTCACTTATCCTGACCCTGTTGCCTCGCGAAGAGCATAACTAGAGCTATAAATATCGGATTTTGGTGATCTTGTTGTCCCTAGAAAGATAAGGAAGAGAACTTCAATTTCAGGTGTCACAAGAATTGTCAAATTAGGCCAAAATCAGGGCTAAATTGAGTCCCGAGTTCTCCAGCGATGATCAGTGCGTAGTCCATGATGTTCCTTCACTTAAATGGGCCTAACATACTCATCTTAAGCCCAATTAAGGCATATGATACCTTGTAGGAAAGCTTATTCAGAGGCCCTTAATTTGGTCTAGGGTTAGGTCAGGATTAATAAGCGTAAATAGCAGTTTACAGCCTCACAAGCCAGAGAGAGACGGAAATTAGACAACTTTTACAATCATTGTCTTTGCTTTT
This sequence comes from Sophora flavescens, assembly GCA_030762895.1. Lineage (NCBI taxonomy): Eukaryota > Viridiplantae > Streptophyta > Magnoliopsida > Fabales > Fabaceae > Sophora > Sophora flavescens. The sequence goes on along the minus strand of JAUPTC010000062.1, from coordinate 108,785 downwards.
ACACTATTGGGCTTAATTGCTAAACATTGTTAATTTTCGGATTTTTCACTTATCCTGACACTGTTGCCTTGCGCGGAGCATAACTAGAGCTACATATATCGGATTTTGGTGATCTTGCTGTCCCTTGAAAGATAAGGAACATACCTACAATTTCAGGTTTCACAAGAATTGTCAAATTAGGCGAAAATCAAGGCTATACTGGATCCCTAGTTCTCTGGCGCGGATTAGTGCGCAGTCCATGATGTTCCTTCACTTAAATGGGCCTAACTTACTCTTCTTAAACCCAATCAAGGTATATGATACCTTGTCGGAAAGCTTATTCAGAGGTCCTTTATTTGATCTAGAGTTAGGTCAGGATTAATAAGCATAAATAGCAGTTTACAGCCGCACAAGAAAGGGAGAGACTTAAATTAGACAACTTTTACAATCATTGTTTTTGCTTTTACATTATTGGACTTAATTGCTAAACATTGTTAATTTTCGGATTTTTCATTCATCCTGACCTTGCTGCCTTACGCAGAGCATAACTTGAGCTACAGATATCGGATTTTGATGATCTTGCTATCCTTAGAAAGATAAGGAAGAGACCTACAATTTTAGATTTCACAAGAATTGTCAAATTTTGCCAAAGTCAATGCAAAATTGGGTCCCAAGTTCTCTTGTGCGGATCAGTGTGCAGTCCATGATGTTCCTTCACTTAAATGGGCCTAACTTACTCATCTTAAGCCCAATTAAGGCATATGATACCTTGGTGGAAATCTTATTCAGAGACCCTTAATTTAGTCTATGGTTAGATAAGGATTAATGAGAGCAAATAGAAGTTTACAGCCGCACAAGCCAGAGAGAGACGGAAATTAGACAACTTTTACGATCATTTTTTTTTGCTTTTAAATTATTGGGCTTAATTGCTAAACATTGTTAATTTTCGGAATTTTCACTTTTCCTGACCTTGTTGCCTTGCGCAGAGCATAACTGAAGCTACAGATATAAGATTTTGGTACTCTTACTGTCCCTAGAAATATAAGGAAGACACCTACAATTTCAGGTTTCACAAGAATTGTCAAATTAGGCCAAAATCATGGCTAAATTGGGTCCCGAGTTCTCTTGCGCGGATCAGTTCGCAGTCCATGATGTTCCTTCACTTAAATGGGCCTAACTTACTCATCTTAAGCCCACTTAAGGTATATGATACCTTGTTGGAATGCTTATTCAGAGGCCTTTAATTTGGTCTAGGGTTAGGTCAAGATTAATAAGCATAAATAGCAGTTTACAGCCGCACAACCCATAGAGAGATGGAAATTAGACAACTTTTACAATCATTGTTTTTGCTTTTGCAATATTGGGCTTAATTGTTAAACATTGTTAATTTTCGGATTTTTTACTCACCCTGACCTTGTTGCCTTGCGCAGGGCATTACTAGAGCTACAGATATCAGATTTTGGTGATCTTGCTGTCCCTAGAAAGATGAGGAAGAGACCTACATTTTCAGGTGTCAGAAGAATTGTCAATTTAGGCCAATGTCAAGGCTAAATTGGGTCCCGAGTTCTCTGACGTGGATCAGTGCGCAGTCCATGATGTTCCTTCATTTAAATGGGCCTAACTTACTCATCTTAAGGCCAATTAAGGCATACGATACTGATGAATGTGATTTCACCTCATATTTCATTGATATTTTGCATGCATTTTCATATAGTTTAGGCATTTCTATTTTGATTTTGGTTAGTTTTTACCTTGGAACGGGTAAGGCTGTTTTGTGGTGTTGTTGTGCAATAATTAAGGATTAAAATACTCAAGATTAACCATGATGGAGCTTGTAAAGAAAATGAACCAAACAGAGCCCATCACGGCCTAGCCGTGACAGCCAACATGGCCATGATCGAGTAAAGCTGAAAAGACAGAATGGAAAAGTCAGAACTGGTCACGGCCAGCCCGTGATGTCCATAACGGCCGTGACATGCCAACTGAACCAGACCCTCACAGGCAGAACTGATCATGACCAAGCCGTGATGGTGGTCACGGCCATGACAGACCAACCAGCGAAGCAAATTCCAAGTCAGAATCTGTCACGGCCTAGCCGGGACAGGCATCACGGCCGTGACGCGCAATATATGGATCTTTAGAAACTAATTTGATCTGAATTTGTGATTGATTAGGATTCAAGTTACCATAATCTATAAATAGAGCACTTAGGCTCGAAAATAAGGAGACTTTTAGGGACTTTTGGGCTGCTACTCTTAGCAAAATTAGGATTTCTCTTCTTCTTCTTCTTCTTCTCGTCTCTTAGGTTTTCATTTATGTTTATGTTAATCAAGCTTGCCATCACCATGGCAATGCTTGAGTAGTAGCTTTATTTCTAGGGATTGGGGCTATGCCCAAGATTTGTTTTATGTTATGAATTGATGTTTTCCCTTTGTTAATTTCAATTTTGCTTTAGATCTGATTTCTATTACTTTAATTACTTGTAAATTCGGTGGCCACTTATTTACATGTCATAGATACTCTAAGGAGGAACCTAGCGGTGAACTTAGGTATTGGATCTATGGGAATCAGACTTAGGACTTAAATCACGAGAGTTAGAAGCGGTCCTTCGAAGGTTAACGAATTGTCACAAAGCTTAAATGGTTCAATTTAAATTCAACTACCACGAGAGTAGATGTTGGTTTAATTGGGCACAGTTTTTGTAACCCGAGAGGGAGTATTAACTTATTTAGGATAAATTCGCCTTCAAAGCAATTTTGATAATTAACAAGGGTAGTCAATTTGGTAACATGAACAATCTTGTTGGTAACCCAATTCCTAGGAATCTCTTTAGAATTGAAAAAACCCCAAATTGATTTACTTTCCTATTATAATTGATTGCATTCTTCAATATCTGATTTTCTAATTTAATTCTTATTACAAAAATCAAATCTTTTCCAAATCCTTTTTTATATATATATATATATATAGTCTAGTTTAATTGATTTGATAATTAGTTGTTATTTGAGATCATGGTCTCTGAGGGATCGATCTTTTTATTACTTGGCGACAAATCCGGTACACTTGCCGGAATCCACGCACATCAGATACCTTGTTGGAAAGCTTAATCAGAGGAACTTAATTTGGTCTAGGGTTAGGTCGGGATTAAAAAGCATAAATAGCAGTTTACAGCCGCACAAGCCAGAGAGAGACGGAAATTAGACAACTTTTACAATCATTGTTTTTGCTTTTACATTATTGGACATAATTGCTAAACATTGTTAATTTTCGGATTTTTCACTCATCCTGACCTTGTTGCCTTACGCAGAGCATAATTAGAGCTACAGATATCGGATTCTGGTGATCTTACAGTCCCTTGAAAGATAAGGAACAGACCTACAATTTCAGGATTCACAAGAATTGTCAAATTAGGTCAAAATCAAGGCTAAATTGGGTCCCGAGTTCTCTAGCGCGGATCAGTGCGCAGTCCACGATGTTCCTTCACTTAAATGGGCCTGACTTACTCATCTTAAGCCCAATTAAGGCATATGATACCCTGTGGGAAACCTTATTCAGAGCCCTTTAATTTGGACTAGGGTTAGGTCAGGATTAATAAGGATAAATAGCAGTTTACAGCCTCACAAGCCAGAGAGAGACGGAAATTAGACAACTTTTACAATCATTGTTTTTACTTTTACATTATTGGGCTTAATTGCTAAACATTGTTAATTTTCGGATATTTCACTCATCCTGACCTTGTTGCCTTGCACAGAGCATAACTAGACCTGCAGATATATTGTCAAATGAGGCCAAAATCAATGCTAAATTGGGTCCTGAGTTCTCTGGCGCGGATCAGTGCGCAGTCCATGATGTTCCTTCACTAAAATGGACCTAACTTACTCATCATAAACCCAATTTAGGCATATGATACCTTGTTGGAAAGCTTATTCAGAGGCCCTTAATCTGGTCTAGGTTTAAGTTAGGATTAATAAGCATAAATAGCATATTACAGCTGCACAAGTCAGAGAGAGACGGAAATTAGACAACTTTTACAATCATTGTTTTTGCTTTTACATTATTGGGCTTAATTGCTAAACATTGTTAATTTTCGGATATTTCACTCATCCTAGCGTTGTTTCCTTACGCGGAGCATAACTAGGGCTATAGATATCGGATTTTGGTGATCTTGTTGTCCCTAGAAAGATAAGGAAGAGACCTACAATTTCAGCTGTCAAAAGAATTGTCAAATTAGGCCAAAACCAGGTCTAAATTGGGTCCCGAGTTCTCTGGTGCGGATCAGTGCGCAGTCCATGATGTTCCTTCACTTAAATGACCCTAACTTACTCATCTTAAGCCCAATAAAGGCAAATGATACCTTGTTGGAAAGCTTATTCAGAGGCCCTTAATTTGGTCTAGGGTTAGGTTAGGAATAATAAGCGAAAATAGCATTTTACAGCCGCACAAGCCAGAGAGAGACGGAAATTAGACAACTTTTACAATCATTTTTTTTGCTTTTACATTATTGGACTTAATTGCTAAACATTATTAATTTTCAGATTTTTCACTCATCCTGACCTTGTTACCTTGTGCAGAGCGTAACTAGAGCTATAGATATCGGATTTTATTGATCTTGGTGTCCCTAGAAAGATAAGGAAGAGACCTACAATTTCATGTTTCACAAGAATTGTCAAATTAGGCCAAAATCAAGGCTAAATTGGGTCCCGAGTTCTCTGGCCCGGATCAGTACGCAGTCCATGATGTTCCTTCACTTAAATCGGCCTAACTTACTCACCTTAAGCCCAATTAAGCCATATGATACCTTGTTGGAAAGCTTATTCAGAGGCCCTTAATTTGGTCTAGGGTTAGGTCAGGATTAATAAGAATAAATAGAAGTTTACAGCCGCACAAGCCATAGAGAGATGAAAATTAGACAACTTTTACAATCATTGTTTTTGCTTTTGCAATATTGGGCTTAATCGCGAAACATTGTTAATTTTGGGATTTTTTACTCACGCTGACCTTGTTGCTTTGCGCAGAGCATTACTAGAGTTACAGATATCGAATTTTGGTGATCTTGCTGTCCCTAGAAAGATAAGGAAGATACCTACAATTTCATGTTTCACAAGAATTGTTAGATTAGGCCAAAATAAAGGCTAAATTGGGTTCCCGAGTTCTCTGACGCGGATTAGTGCGCAGTCCATGATGTTCCTTCACTTAAATGGGCCTAACTTACTCATCTTAAGCCCAGTTAAGACATATGATACCTTGTTGGAAAGCTTGTTCAGAGGCCCTTAATTTGGTCGAGGGTTAAGTCAAGATTAATAAGCATAAATAACAGTTTACAGCCACACAAGCCCGAGAGAGGTGAAAATTACACAACTTTTACAATCATTGTTTTTGCTTTTACATTATTGGACTTAATTTCTAAACATTGTTAATTTTCGAAATTTTCACTCATCCTGACCTTGTTGCTTTGCACAGAGCATAACTAGAGCTACAGATATCGGATTTTGGTGACCTTGCTGTCCCTAAAATGATAAGGAAGAGACCTACAATTTCAGGTTTCGCAAGAATTGTCAAATTAGGCCAAAATCATGGCTAAATTGGGTCCCGAGTTCTCTGGTGCGGATCAGTACGCAGTCCATGATGTTCCTTGACTTAAATAGGCTAACTTACTCATTTTAATCCCAATTAAGGCATATGATACCTTGTTGGAGAGCTTATTATGAGGCCCTTGATTTGGTCTAGGGTTAGGTCAGGATTAATAAGCCTAAATAGCAGTTTACAGCCGCAAAAGCCAGAGAGAGACGGAAATTAGATAACTTTTACAATCATTATTTTTGCTTTTACATTATTGGACTTAATTGCCAAACATTGTTAATTTTCGGATTTTTCACTCATCCTGACCTTGTTGCCTTGTGCAGAGCATAACTTGAGGTACAGATATCGGATTTTGGTGATCTTGCAGTCCATAGAAAGATAAGGAAGAGACCCACAATTTCAGGATTCACAAGAATTGTCAAATTAGGCCAAATCAATGCTAAATTGGGTCCCGAGTTCTCTGGCCCGGATCAATACGCAGTCCATGATATTCCTTCACGTAAATGGGCCTAACTTACTCATCTTAACCCTAATTAAGGCATATGATACCTTGTTGGAAAGCTTATTCAGAGGCCCTTAATTTAGTCTAGGGTTAGGTCAGGATTAATAAGCATAAATAGCAGTTTACAGCCGCACAAGCCATAGAGAGATGGAAATTAGACAACTTTTACAATCATTGTTTTTGTTTTAGCAATATTGGGCTTAATTGCTAAACATTGTTAATTTTGGGATTTTTTACTCACCCTGACCTTGTTGCTTTGCGCAGATCAATACTAGAGCTACAGATATCGGATTTTGGTGATCTTGCTGTCCCTAGAAAGATAAGGAAGAGACCTAGAATTTCAGGTTTCACAAGAATTGTCAAATTAGGCCAAAATCAAGGGTAAATTGGGTTCCCGAGTTCTCTGGCGCGGATCAATGCGCAGTCCATGATATTCCTTCACTTAAATGGGCCTAACTTACTCATCTTAAGCCCAGTTAAGACATATGATACCTTGTTGGAATGCTTGTTCAGAGGCCCTTAATATGGTCTAGGGTTAGGTCAAGATTAATAAGCATAAATAACAGTTTACGGCCACACAAGCCCGAGAGAGACGAAAATTACACAACTTTTACAATCATTGTTTTTGCTTTTACATTATTGGACTTAATTTATAAACATTGTTAATTTTCGGATTTTTCACTCATCCTGACCTTGTTGCTTTGCACAGAGCATAACTTGAGCTACAGATATCCGATTTTGGTGACCTTGAGGTCCCTAAAAAGATAAGGAAGAGACCTACAATTTCAGGTTTCACAAGAATTGTCAAATTAGGCCAAAATCATGGCTAAATTGGGTCCCGAGTTCTCTGGCGTGGATCAGTACGCAGTCCATGATGATCCTTGACTTAAATGGGCTAACTTACTCATCTTAAGCCCAATTAAGGCATATGATACCTTGTTGGAGAGCTTATTATGAGGCCCTTAATTTGGTCTAGGGTTAGGTTAGGATTAATAAGCCTAAATAGCAGTTTACAGCCGCAATAGACAGAGAGAGACGGAAATTAGATAACTTTTACAATCATTATTTTTGCTTTTACATTATTGGACTTAATTGCTAAACATTGTTAATTTTCGGATTTTTTACTCACCCTGACCTTGTTGCTTTGCGCAGATCATTACTAGAGCTACAGATATCGGATTTTGGTGATCTTGCTGTCCCTAGAAAGATAAGGAAGAGACCCACAATTTCAGGATTCACAAGAATTGTCAAATTAGGCCAAATCAATGCTAAATTGGGCCCCGAGTTCTCTGCCGCGGATCAGTACGCAGTCCATGATGTTCCTTCACTTAAATGGGTCAAACTTACTCATCTTAAGCCCAATTAAGGCATATAATACCTTGTTGGAAAGCTTATTATGCGGCCCTTAATTTGGTCTAGGGTTAGGTCAGGATTAATAAGCATACGTAGCATTTTACAGCCGCACAAGCAAGAGAGAGACGGAAATTAGACGACTTTTACAATCATTATTTTTGCTTTTACATTATTTGGCATAATTGGGCTTAAATGCTCAACATTGTTAATTTTCGGATTTTTCACTCATCCTGACCTTGTTGCCTTGCGCAGATCATAACTAGAGCTATAGATATCGGATTTTGGTGATCTTGTTGTCCCTAGATAGATAACGAAGAGACCTACAATTTCAGGTTTCACAAGAATTATCAAATTAGGCCAAAATCAAGGCTAAATTGGGTTCCAAGTTCTCTGGTGCGGATCAGTGTTCAGTCCATGATGTTCCTTCACTTAAATGGGCCTAACTTGCTCGTCTTGAGCCAAATTAAGGCACATGATACCTTGTTTGAAAGCTTATTCAGAGGCCCTTAATTTGGTCTAGGGTTAGGCCAGGATTAATAAGCATAAATAGTAGTTTACAGCTGCACAAGACAGAGAGAGACGGAAATTAGACAACTTTTACAATAATTGTTTTTTCTTTTACTTTATTGGACTTAATTGCTAAACATTGTTAATTTTGGGATTTTTCACTCATCCAGACCTTGTTGCCTTGCGCATAGCATAACTAGAGCTACAGATATCGGATTTTGGTGATCTTATTGTCCCTAGATAGATAACGAAGAGACCTACAATTTCATGTTTCACAAGAATTGCCAAATTAGGCCAAAATCAAGGCTAAATTGGGTCCCGAGTTCTCTGGTGCGGATCAGTGTTCAGTCCATGATGTTCCTTCACTTAAATGGGCCTAACTTGCTCGTCTTAAGCCAAATTAAGGCACATGATACCTTGTTGGAAAGCTTATTCAGAGGCCCTTAATTTGTTCTAGGGTTAGGTCAGGATTAATAAGCATAAATAGCAGTTTACAGCTGCACAAGACAGAGAGAGACAGAAATTAGACAACTTTTACAATAATTGTTTTTTCTTTTACTTTATTGGACTTAATTGCTAAACATTGTTGATTTATGGATTTTTCACTCATCCAGACCTTGTTGCCTTGCGCAGAGCATAACTAGAGCTACAGATATCGGATTTTGGTGATCTTATTGTCTCTAGAAAGACAACGAAGAGACCTACAATTTCATGTTTCACAAGAATTGCCAAATTTGGCCAAAATCAAGGCTAAATTGGGTCCCGAGTTCTCTGGTGCGGATCAGTGTTCAGTCCATGACGTTCCTTCACTTAAATGGGCCTAACTTGCTCGTCTTAAGCCAAATTAAGGCACATGATACCTTGTTGGAAAGCTTATTCAAAGGCCCTTAATTTAGTCTTGGGTTAGGTCAGGATAAATAAGCAGAAATAGCAGTTTACAGCCTCACAAGCCAGAGAGAGACAGAAATTAGACAACTTTTACAATCATTGTTTTTGGTTTTACATTATTGGGCTTAATTGCTAAACATTGTTAATTTTCGGATTTGTCGCTCATCCTGACCTTGTTGCCTTGCACAGAGCATAACTAGAGCTACAAATATAGGATTTTGGTGATCTTGCTGTCCCTAGAAAGAAAAGGAAGAGACCTACAATTTCAGGTGGCACAAGAATTGTCAAATTAGGCCAAAATCAAGGCTAAATTGGGTCCGCAGTTCTCTGGCACGGATCAGTACGCAGTCCATGATGTTCCTTCACTTAAATGGGCCTAACTTACTCATCTTAATCCCAATTAAGGCATATGATATCTTGTTCGAAAGCTTATTCAGCGACCCTTAATTTGGTCTAGGGTTAGGTCAGGATTAATAACCATAAATAGCAGTTTACAACCGCACAAGCCACTGTGAGATGGAAATTAAACAACTTTTACAATCATTGTTTTTGCTTTTACCTTAGTTGACTTAATTAGTCTTAATTGGAAAATATTGTTAATTTTCGGATTTTTTACACATCCTGACCTTGTTTCCTTGTGCAGAGCATAACTAGAGCTACAAATATCGGATTTTGGTGATCTTGTTGTCCCTAGAAAGAAAAGTAAGAAACCTACAATTTCAAGTTGCACAAGAATTGTCAAATTAGGCCAAAATCAAGGCTAAATTTGGTCCTGAGTTCTCCCGGAGAGGATCGAAGACGCGATCCATGACGTTCCTTCACTTAAATGGACATAACTTACTCATCTTAAGCCCAATTAATGCATATGATAACATGTTGGAAAGATTATTCAGAGGCCCTTAATTTGATCTAGAGTTAGGTCAGGATTAATAAGCATAAATAGCAGATTACAGCTGCACAAGCCAGAGAGAGACGGAAATTAGACAACTTTTACAAGCATTGTTTTTGCTTTTACATTATTTTGCTTAATTGGGGTTAATTGGTAAACAATATTAGTTTTGGGATTTTTACCTCATCCTGACCTTGTACCCTTGCACAGAGCATAACTAGAGCTACAGATATCGGATTTTGGTGATCTTGTTGTCCCTAGAAAGATTACGAAGAGACCTACAAATTCAGGTTTCACAAGAATTGTCAAATTAGGCCAAAATCAAGACTAAATTGGGTCCCGAGTTCTCTGGCACGGATCAATGTGCAGTTCATGATGTTCCTTCACTTAAATGGGCATAACTTACTCATCTTATGCCCAATTAAGGCATATGATACCTTGATGGAAAGCCTATTCAGAGGCCCTTAATTTAGTCTAGGGTTAGGTCAACATTAATAAGGATAAATAACAGTTTACATCCGCACAAGCCAGAGAGAGACGAAAATTAGACAACTTTTACAATCATTGTTTTGCTTTTACATTATTGGGCATAATTTCTAAACATTGTTAATTTTTGGATTTTTCACCCATCCTAACCTTGTTTCCTTGTGCACACATAACTAGAGCTACAAATATTGGATTCCGGTGATCTTGTTGTCCATAGATATATAAGGAAGAGACCTACAATTTCAGGTTTCACAAGAATTGTCAAATTAGGCCAAAATCAAGGCTAAATTGGGTCCCGAGTTCTCTGGCGTGGATTAGTGCGCAGTCCATGATGTTCCTTCACTTATATGGGCCTAATTTACTGATCTTAAGCCCAATTAAGGCATATGATACCTTGTTGCAAAGATTATTCAGAGGCCCTTAATTTGGTCTAGGGTTAGGTGAGGATTAATAACCATAAATAGCATTTTACAACAGCACAAGCCTCAGAGAGACGAAAATTAAACAACTTTTACAATCATTGTTTTTGCTTTTACATTAGTTGGCTTAATTGGTCTTAATTGGAAGATATTGTTAATTTTCGTATTTTTTACATCCATCGACCTTGTTTTCTTGTGCAGAGCATAACTAGAGCTACATTAATCGGATTTTGCTGATCTTGTTGTCCCTAGAAAGAAAAGGAAGAAACCTACAATTTCAAGTTGCACAAGAATTGTCAAATTAGGCCAAAATCAAGGCTAAATTTGGTCCTGAGTTCTCTGGAGCGGATCAGTACGCAGTCCATGACGTTCCTTCACTTAAATGGACCTAACTTACTCATCTTAAGCCCAATTAAAGCATATGATACCTTGTTGGAAAGATTATTCAGAGGCCCTTAATTTGATCTAGAGTTAGGTCAGGATTAATAAGCATAAATAGCAGTTTACAGCCGCACATGCCAGAGAGAGACGGAAATTAGACAACTTTTACAAGCATTGTTTTTGCTTTTACATTATTTGGCTTAATTGGGCTTAATTGATAAACAATGTTAATTTTTGGATTTTTACCTCATCCTGACCTTGTATCCTTGCACAGAGCATAACTAGAGCTACAGATATCGGATTTTGGTGATCTTGTTGTCCCTAGAAAGATTACGAAGAGACCTAAAAATTCAGGTTTCACAAGAATTGTCAAATTAAGCCAAAATCAAGACTAAATTGGGTCCGAGTTCTCCGGAACGGATCAGTGTGCAGTTCATGATGTTCCTTCACTTAAATGGGCATAACTTACTCATCTTATGCCCAATTAAGGCATATGATACCTTGATGGAAAGCCTATTCGGAGGCCCTTAATTTAGTCTAGGATTAGGTCAGCATTAATAAGGATAAATATCAGTTTACATCCGCACAAGCCGAGAGAGAGATGAAAATTAGACAACTTTTACAATCATTGTTTTGCTTTTACATTATTGGGCTTAATTTCTAAACATTGTTAATTTTCGGATTTTTCACTCATCCTAACCTTGTTGCCTTGTGCACGCATAACTAGAGCTACAAATATCAGATTTCGGTGATCTTGTTTTCCATAGAAATATAAGGAAGGGACCTACAATTTCAGGTTTCACAAGAATTGTCAAATTAGGCCAAAATCAAGGCTAAATTGGGTTCCAATTCTATGGTGCGGATCGGTGTTCGATCCATGATGTTCCTTCACTTAAATGGGCCTAACTTGCTCGTCTTGAGCCAAATTAAGGCACATGATACCTTGTTTGAAAGCTTATTCAGAGGCCCTTAATTTGGTCTAGGGTTAGGCCAGGATTAATAAGCATAAATAGCAGTTTACAGCTGCACAAGACAGAGAGAGACGGAAATTAGACAACTTTTACAATAATTGTTTTTTCTTTTATTTTATTGGACTTAATTGCTAAACATTGTTAATTTTGAGATTTTTCACTCATCCAGACCTTGTTGCCTTGCGCAGAGCATAACTAGAGCTACAGATATCGCATTTTGGTGATCTTATTGTCCCTAGATAGATAATGAAGAGACCTACAATTTCATGTTTCACAAGAATTGCCAAATTAGGCCGAAATCAAGGCTAAATTGGGTCCCAGAGTTCTCTGGATGCGGATCAGTGTTCAGTCCATGATGTTCCTTCACTTAAATGGGCCTAACTTGCTCGTCTTAAGCCAAATTAAGGCTCATGATACCTTGTTGGAAAGCTTATTCAGAGGCCCTTAATTTGTTCTAGGGTTAGGTTAGGATTAATAAGCATAAATAGCAGTTTACAGCTGCACAAGACAGAGAGAGACGGAAATTAGACAACTTTTAAAATAATTGTTTTTTCTTTTACTTTATTGGACTTAATTGCTAAACATTGTTGATTTTCGGATTTTTCACTCATCCAGACCTTGTTGCCTTGAGCAGAGCATAACTAGAGCTACAGATATCGGATTTTGGTGATCTTATTGTCTCTAGAAAGACAAACGAAGAGACCTACAATTTCATGTTTCACAAGAATTACCAAATTAGGCCAAAATCAAGGCTAAATTGGGTCCCGAGTTCTCTGGTGCGGATCAGTGTTCAGTCCATGATGTTCCTTCACTTAAATGGGCCTAACTTGCTCGTCTTAAGCCAAATTAAGGCACATGATACCTTGTTGGAAAGCTTATTCAAAGGCCCTTAATTTAGTCTTGGGTTAGGTCATGATAAATAAGCAGAAATAGCAGTTTTTGTCTGCACAAGCCAGAGAGAGACAGAAATTAGACAACTTTTACAATCATTGTTTTTGGTTTTACATTAAGGGTTTGGGCTTAATTGCTAAACATTGTTAATTGTCGGATTTGTCGCTCATCCCGACCTTGTTGCCTTTGCGCAGAGCATAACTAGAGCTACATATATCGGATTTTGGTGATCTTATTGTCCCTAGAAAGATAACGAAGAGACCTACAATTTCATGTTTCACAAGAATTGCCAAATTAGGCCAAAATCAAAGCTAAATTGGGTCCCGAGTTCTCCCGGCGTGGATTAGTGCGCAGTCCATGATGTTCCTTCACTTATATGGGCCTAATTTACTGATCTTAAGACCAATTAAGGCATATGATATCTTGTTGGAAAGCTTATTCAGCGACCCTTAATTTGGTCTAGGGTTAGGTCAGGATTAATAACCATAAATAGCAGTTTACAACCGCACAAGCCACTGTGAGATGGAAATTAAACAACTTTTACAATCATTGTTTTTGCTTTTACATTAGTTGACTTAATTGGTCTTAATTGGAAAATATTGTTAATTTTCGGATTTTTTACACATCCTGACCTTGTTTCCTTGTGCAGAGCATAACTAGAGCTACAAATATCGGATTTTGGTGATCTTGTTGTCCCTAGAAAGAAAAGTAAGGAACCTACAATTTCAAGTTGCACAAGAATTGTCAAATTAGGCCAAAATCAAGGCTAAATTTGGTCCTGAGTTCTCTGGAGAGGATCGAAGATGTGATCCATG
>JAUPTC010000062.1:0-94624 GCA_030762895.1 Sophora flavescens | reverse complement strand
CATATTGGTGATGAGTGTGATTCCACCTCATCTTTGTCCATCATTTTGCATGCATTTTCATGTAGTTTAGGCATATTTTTATTAGATTTTAGGTTAATTTTCCTTTGGAACGGGTAAGGCGGTTTTCGTGTGTTGTTTTGCAGATATCAAGGGTAAATTGCTCAAGATCAACCATGATGAAGTTTGGATGAAGATGGAGCTTTAAAACTGAAGAAAATGAGCCAAACAGAGCCCATCACGGCCTAGCCGTGATGCCCATCACGGCCATGATCGAGCAAAACTGAAAAAGAACAAAGGCTGAAGTCAGAGTCTGTCACGGCCTGGCCGTGATAGCCATCACGGCCGTGATAGCCATCACGGCCGTGATAGCCATCACGGCCGTGACCCAAAACCACCACAAGTCAGAGCACATCACGGCCCAGCCGTGAAATTCATCACGGGCCATAACAGAGGGCTCGCGTCGTGAGCATAGTCTTGCCTCTCGAGAGACTGGACTTTCGCAGAGCAACCAGAAGCAGAGACCGTCACGGTCACGGCCGTGACGCGCATTACTTGGACCTGAAGAAACCGAAATAGATCAGATTTTGAGTTGGTTTGGGACTCTAACTTCCCAATTTCTATAAATAAGGATCAAGGCATCGGATCTGGGAGAGATGAGACCTTTGGGGCTACTACTCTAGGCATAGATTATAGATCTCTTCTCTTCTTCTCCTCTCTTCTCTTTTCTGATTTTCAATATGTTGTCAACCCAGCTTGTCATCTCCATGGCAAGACTGGAGTAGTAGTTTGTTTCTAGGGATTGGGGCTCTGCCCAAGGTTTGTAAATGTTGTTGATTTGATGTAAAATCGTTGTTGATTTCGTTATTGTTTTAGATCTGATTTCTAGTGTGTTAATCACTCATAAATTTCGGCAACCGCTTATTTGCGTGACGTAGACGTTCTAAGGAGGAACCTAGCAGTGAACTTAGGATTTCTAGGGTGTTTCACTCGTAAAATTCGGCGGCCACTGGTTTGTGAGATGTGGATGATCTAAGGAGGAACCTAGCGGTGAACTTAGGTTATTTGCATAACTTAGACATTATAAGGAGGAACCTAGCGGTGAACTTAGGTGTCGGACCTATAGAAGTCAGACTTGGGACTGAAATCACGAGAGTTAGAAGCCGTCCCTCGAGGAGCAACGAGTTGTCACGGAACGCAAAGGGTCCAATCTGGGATCGACTACCACGAGAGTAGGGGTCGGGTCAATTGGGCACGACTTTTGTAACCCGAGAGGGAGCTTAAGCTATCAGAGGATAAACTCGCCTTCAAGGCAATTTCGGTAATCAACAAAGGTAAATCAGATTAGCAACATTAACAGCCTCAAAGGTAACCCAAATCCCTAGGAATCCATTTAGATCCAAAACCTCATAAACATTTGTTTTCTGTTTGTTTATCATTTAAATTCAAATTCAAAAACCCTTTTCACTCAAATCATAAAAATCCTTTTTACAAAGTCCAGATCTAATCGATTCGAAAACCGATTGCGATTCGAGAACACAGTCTCTGTGGGTTCGATATCGTTTATTACTTGACGGCAATCCGGTACACTTGCCGGAATCGCACGCGCGTTGCATCCGCAGCGCACACATCAAGTTTTTGGCGCCGTTGCCGGGGACTGTGCCTTTTCGAATCTCAATTCAAATTTTGAATTGATTTTTCTGGACCTTTTCTTTTTGTTTGATTTTTATTTCTGAAATATAAAAAAAAAAATCAAAAATCAAAAATCAAAAAAATTCTTTTCCTTCTATTGTATCCATCTCTCTGTGTGTTATATGCAAAGATCCCTAAGTCTTGGGAGCCTTAGTGAGATTGATCCGGAGATCGAGAGGACCTTCCACAGACGTAGAAGACTACAAAGAGAGGGAGAAAGGTTGAGTCCCGTTCCACTCATGGCGAATCAACCGGATACAAAACCTTTGAAGGACTACGCAGCCCCAAATGCGAGAGGCTTGCGAACTGGGATTGCAAGGCCAGAGATTGAGGCGGAGAACTATACCATACCACCTATGCTAATCAACATTATTAGGCAACATCAATTCGGAGGATTGCCTTCGGAGGACCCGACCGATCACATAGAAACATTCTTAGAGTTCACTGATGCAATCAGGATTAATGGAGCCTCAGTCGATGTTGTGCGTTTGAGATTGTTCCCCTCATCTCTCACTGGAAAGGCGAAGGCCTGGCATAAGCAAATCCCCGCTAACACTTTGACTACTTGGGACCAACTGGAGCAGGCGTTCTTGGAGAAATTCTTCCCTCCATCCAAGACGGCCTACATAAGAACCCAGATCACCGGCTTCTTCCAGAAAGACGGAGAATCATTATCAGAAGCTTGGGATCGCTACAAGGGACTGCTGGAGTCGTGCCCACATCACGGACTCGAGAGGTGGTTAATAGTGCACACCTTCTATAACGGATTAGACTACTCTTCGAAGGTGTCACTTGATTCTGCAGCTGGTGGAGCGTTTATGAATAGGCCTCTGACTGAGGCATTCAACATCATTGAGAATGTCGCCACCAACTACCACCAATGGGGTTCCGAAAGAGGTAATAACCCGAACAAGATTTCGGGGGGTAAGTTTGAAGTAAATAGCACTGATCTTATAATGTCAAAGATAGACTCACTTAATAAACGTTTTGATCGGCTGGAAAGAGCTAATGTGAGTGCATTAGGTGCTACTAACCTTGTTTGTGAGATTTGTGGAATGCAGGGACATGACATGATGGAATGCCCACATGGATCCGGCGCTTCGGGTGAGCAAGTGAACTCTTGTAACAACTTCTACGATACGAACCCGAAGCTGCCCAACTATGCTCCCCCAAATCCCTACAACCAAAGAAGAAACAACCCTTACCTCTCATACGGCAACTACAGCAATACGCTCAACCATGAGTTCCAAGAGGGTCAAGGTAATAAGAGAGCAAGACCTGGGGTATCCTCGGTACAAAGATCTAAACTCGAGACTTTATTTGAAAGTTTTGTCGAAACTCAGACAAAACAGAATGAGGAGTTTAGACAACAAGGAAGGGCAGTGAGTGAAGCAATAAAGGAGCTAGCATCTAAGGTAGACAACTTAGCAACTCATAACAAGATGCTAGAAACCCAGATTGCCCAAAGAAGCCAAAGACGTACTCGAGACCTAAGGGTGCATTCCCGGGCAACCCAAGCAAATCCCAATGAGCATTGCAATGTCATACACTTGAGGGATGATAAGCTTGGGGTGGGGGTAGCTGAAATGGAGGTGGAACCGGAGGAGGACACGAGCAAAAGGGAAGAGCCAGAACCGAAGTACGTCCCTCCACCGCCGTACCAACCCCCGATACCTTTCCCACAGAGGTTGGTCAGGAAAAAGCAAGTAGATGTAGAGACTAAAATGCCTACTAAACTGAAGGACCCAGGTAGTTTCTCTATCGCTTGCTCGATTGAAAAAGTGGAAATAGACCGAGCCTTGTGTGACTTAGGGGCTAGTGCAAGCTTGATGCCCCTCACTATCATGGAAATGTTGGAAAGTAAAGAGTTGAGACCGTTCAAATTCTCCTTACAATTTGCGGACGGCTCAACTAGGACTCCTCTAGGCATACTAGAGAATGTTCCTGTAAAGGTAGGGAAAATTCTCATCCCTACCGACTTCCTGGTGTTGGACATGAAAGGGAATTCCGAATTCCCCATCATTTTAGGAAGGCCATTCTTGGCAACCGCTGGAGCAGTAATAGACGTAAGGAATGACAAACTCTCTCTAAATGTAGAGGAAGGTAGGGTAAATTTTCAGTTGACTAACTCTTGTAACAACCCTCCTTTTGAGAGCCATGTGTGCAGAATTGATGTAAAGTCTCCAGCGGTAGAGAAAGAACTTAACATGGAAGCAACTCCGAAGATATGCAAGGCTAATGATGCACCCAGCAGTGATGGAGTTGGAGTTGCTGTCCATGCGGAAACAAAACTTCCGCCGGGAGGAAGGAAGGCTAGGAAGCTCCAAGAGAAAAGAGCGAAGCGGAAGCATTATTGGCCGTATGAGCAGAAACGGCTTTTTGAAGGAGTTCCTTGGAAGAGAAGTGTGCCGGCACCTCTACGCCCAGCCGACCCCGGTTGACTGAAGGAAGTATGGTCAAGCTTAAGACCATAAATAAGCGCTTGTTGGGAGGCAACCCAAGTTTTCTTTCCCTTTTTCCTTTTGTTTTTGATTTAACCTCTTGAATAATTTGAGAAGATCAAGAGGCAAAAATATCATTGATAGGTTTGTCTAGTGTTTTCAGGTTGAGAAAGAGAAGAAGAGCATAAAAAAGATAAAGTCAGAGGCCATCACGCCCTGGCCGTGACAGTGGTCACGGCCATGATGAACTAAACAAGAGCACAGAAAGGATCACGGCCTAGCCGTGACAACCATCACGGGCGTGATGAGTAGGATGCCAAAGCCAGAGAGCATCACGGCCTAGCCGTGATGTAGATCACGGCCGTGACAGGGCAACTCCTGAGGACCAGAAACGATCACGGCCTGCCCGTGATAAGCCTCACGGCCGTGATAAAATTTCTACCCAAGTTTTGACTGGAATGTGAAGCCAACACCCGCTACCGATTCGGTAAGTTGTTCCATTTTTCTCCTCTCTCCGACTTGATTATTTACATTGGAGACAATGTAAGTAATCAAGCTTGGGGTAGGGGTATTTATTTTTGCATTTGCATTGTTGCATTCATATTGCATTCTCATAGGCATGGATTGGTATGATCACATTCTATAGATGGCCCCTCACTTAGAACATGCATCCGATTGTAAGAACTTGGTGCCAAATGAATTGAGATAGTGAATTTTGAACCCAATTTTTTATTATTCTTGTGATATGGCTAAAAATAAAAATTCTTGAGATAGTCAATTGATAGTTGATAATTAGCATGTGGTTCCTTAGATTTGTGTTCCTCACTGATTTTTGAACTACTAAATGTAAGATTTTGAGCCAAAAAGGGGTATTCACTAAATCTACCCCATTTCTTGTGATAGAGTGATTTAATTCCTCATGGACTGTATTTTCTAGAACTTGACTTGAAATCATTTCAAAACTTAACAATTTTTGAAAGCATTTTTGGAAATGATTGAGGCACTAGGTATTTTCTGGCCTCCCGAGCTTTGAATGATAAATGCTACCCCTTAGTTGCCCAATTTTGAGCCTAAAGAAAAAATACTTTTCTTGGTACCATGAAATGTTTTGATGAATAATGCTTTGTGTGGCACCTTTTAAGGTATTACAAAAAGGGTAATTGGTAGTTGGAAAAAGTATGGGATGAAAAGTTAGAAAGTAATTTCTCTTGAGCTATAAATCTCCCCTTCTCCAAACAAATAAAAATGAAATAAACACAAAGAAAAAAAAATGGAGAAGGGGATGACGAAAGAAAGTGAGAAATGAAAAAGAAAAAAAAATAATAGAAAAAAAAGAAAGGTGGAAAAAGTAAATCAAAGCCCCCAAAAGGTATTTTAGAAGGTGTCATACTTTGTAATGTTTGATAATCTGTCTAGCCTTCTTGAAATTCCCTTTCCTTGATTTTCCCACCTAACAATAAATCCCATGGCCACATTACAACCAAAGGAAAAGACCTCTTGATTCTTAAGTGTTTTCATAAATAAAGTAGAGATTTGCTTAATAGTCAAGCCTATGGTAAAATACTTTCCTTGAGGAAATGGAGTGAATTGTCAATAAACCCTAAAACACTTGAGTGAGGTGAGATGAGTGCCCAAATCAGTGAGAACATGAACTTGAAGAACCTAAGCTTCTAATTGGACTTGAACTTGATTATCTCTTGAGTGCTTATTAAATATGCCTATCACTTGGATTAGCTTCTAGGGTTCTTAGTTCACTATCCATGCTTTGATTGATTTATCTTATGGCCTGAGTAATTGCTTGAGGACAAGCAAAGTTTTAAGCTTGGGGTGATTTGATGAGTGTGATTCCACCTCATCTTTGTCCATCATTTTGCATGCATTTTCATGTAGTTTAGGCATATTTTTATTAGATTTTAGGTTAATTTTCCTTTGGAACGGGTAAGGCGGTTTTCGTGTGTTGTTTTGCAGATATCAAGGGTAAATTGCTCAAGATCAACCATGATGAAGTTTGGATGAAGATGGAGCTTTAAAACTGAAGAAAATGAGCCAAACAGAGCCCATCACGGCCTAGCCGTGATGCCCATCACGGCCATGATCGAGCAAAACTGAAAAAGAACAAAGGTGAAGTCGAGTCTCATCACGGCCTGGCCGTGATAGCCATCACGGCCGTGACCCAAAACCACCACAAGTCAGAGCACATCACGGCCCAGCCGTGAAATTCATCACGGGCCATAACAGAGGGCTCGAGTCGCGAGCATAGTCTCGCCTCGCGAGAGACTGGACTTTCGCAGAGCAACCAGAAGCAGAGACCGTCACGGCCGTGACGCGCATTACTTGGACCTGAAGAAACCGAAATAGATCAGATTTTGAGTTGGTTTGGGACTATAACTTCCCAATTTCTATAAATAAGGATCAAGGCATCAGATCTGGGAGAGATGAGACCTTTGGGGCTACTACTCTAGGCATAGATTATAGATCTCTTCTCTTCTTCTCCTCTCTTCTCTTTTCTGATTTTCACTATGTTGTCAACCCAGCTTGTCATCTCCATGGCAAGACTGGAGTAGTAGTTTGTTTTTAGGGATTGGGGCTCTGCCCAAGGTCTGTAAATGTTGTTGATTTGATGTAAAATCGTTGTTGATTTCGTTATTGTTTTAGATCTGATTTCTAGTGTGTTAATCACTCATAAATTTCGGCAACCGCTTATTTGCGTGACGTAGACGTTCTAAGGAGGAACCTAGCGGTGAACTTAGGATTTCTAGGGTGTTTCACTCGTAAAATTCGGCGGCCACTGGTTTGTGAGATGTGGATGATCTAAGGAGGAACCTAGCGGTGAACTTAGGTTATTTGCATAACTTAGACATTATAAGGAGGAACCTAGCGGTGAACTTAGGTGTCGGACCTATAGAAGTCAGACTTGGGACTGAAATCACGAGAGTTAGAAGCCGTCCCTCGAGGAGCAACGAGTTGTCACGGAACGCAAAGGGTCCAATCTGGGATCGACTACCACGAGAGTAGGGGTCGGGTCAATTGGGCACGGCTTTTGTAACCCGAGAGGGAGCTTAAGCTATCAGAGGATAAACTCGCCTTCAAGGCAATTTCGGTAATCAACAAAGGTAAATCAGATTAGCAACATTAACAGCCTCAAAGGTAACCCAAATCCCTAGGAATCCATTTAGATCCAAAACCTCATAAACATTTGTTTTCTGTTTGTTTATCATTTAAATTCAAATTCAAAAACCCTTTTCACTCAAATCATAAAAATCCTTTTTACAAAGTCCAGATCTAATCGATTCGAAAACCGATTACGATTCGAGAACACAGTCTCTGTGGGTTCGATATCTTTTATTACTTGACGGCAATCCGGTACACTTGCCGGAATCGCACGCGCGTTGCATCCGCAGCGCACACATCAATTGGGCAGTCAAGTGCTGTAACTTGGAAATGAAAAAAGCTGGTATTGAAAGGAAACTGCAGTTACAACAGCTTGAGGAGCTTAGGCTAGAAGCCTATGAAAGCTCCCGGATTTATAAAGAGAAAACAAAACATTTTCATGATAGGATGATTGCCAGGAAAGAATTTTCTGTGGGCCAGCAAGTCTTACTGTTTAACTCCCGCCTGAAAGTGATGGCTGGGAAACTTAGGTCCAAGTGGGTTGGCCCATTTGTTGTTACTAATGTTTTTCCTTATGGTACAGTAGAGATTAAAAGTGCAGGTAGCAACAAGTCCTTCAAGGTTAACGGGCAGAGGCTGAAGCTATTCCATGGTGTGGCTGCTGGTGTTCCTGACGATGCTACTGTTGAGGAGCTCTCTTTGGAAGCTCCCACCTACACTGCCACTTGATCAGGGAGCACCCTTTCCTTTCCCTCACTCTGATTTTGTAGTTATGTTGTTTCATTGGGGACAATGTATATTTTAAGTGTAGGGGAGGGAACCAATTGCATGATTTGTTTTTTGTTTGGTCTTGTTTTTCTTTTAGCTTTTGAATAAATTGTGTGAGTCTTTGGTCGGTGAGCTTGATTGGTTTTGATTGATTTGGCACAGATTGATTGCATGATATGTGATTTATGTTTATGATTCCCCCTAGGTTGAAAAAAAAAATTTGAAAAGTGATCCCCATGTGATTGAAAACTGAACTTTGAGATATTTTGTTGTGATGGCATGATTTATGATAAGTTTGGGGTGATGGGAAGCACACACTAGGGATAGAATCTCTGTCAAACAAATTGCAAAAATGTCCAGGTGAGGATTTGAGCCTCCAGCATGTTTTTAACTGTGAGAATCACTTTTGAATTGCACTTTCCCGAATTTGCTTGAATCTCTTTATGGTTTGCATGTTATGTGTTTGCATCAAATGATTTAGGCATTTTCTTTGTAAATAACCACTTGGCCTGAAAAGAACCAATTCCTAATGCATGTTCCCTAGTTAGCCCCATTGAGCCTAATTAGCCTGTTAATTCTTGATAACCTTATGTTATGAGCCAAAAATCTGAAAAACCATGTTCACCCGATCTTAGGATTAGGAGAGCATGGATGCTTAGCAAGAGAATGGTTGCAAGAAACTAAGTTTGGGGTGGCTACAAGGTGTGATGTGTTGTTTGGGATTGAAAAAAAAAAGAAAATAATAATAATAATAAAAAGGTTGGAGCCAAAGGCAAAGAAAAAAAAAGGAAAAAAAGAAGGAAAAGAAAAAAAAAAGTGTAAAAATGTCAAAAAGGCTATTTGAAGGAAAAGTTGTAGTCACCCAAAACATAAAGAAAAATAGAGAAAGGAACTTGAGTGGAATTCAATGTGTAAGAATGCTCATGATCTCTTAGTTCCTAGGGACTTAAGCCTAGTACCTTTGTATATCCTACCCTTAGTCAGGCCCCATTACAACCTTAAAAGACCTTTTGATGTTGCATGCATGTTTTCGTGGGAATCTTGATTGAGATGAAAATCAAATTCATGGGAAGTTCTCTTAAAGGTGAATTGAGGGAAATGTTGATAGCCTAGACACAAACTGAGCGATTAAGTGAAATGCTAAATGCCCTTGTGAGGAAGGCGATTGTTTGAATTTGGTGATCTCCCTTTTGTGTGTAACTTGGATCCCTTGCTTAGATTAATGGTTGTTTGAATGATGAAATTCTCAATTGTTTAGAGTGAATGCATGTGGGGATTGCTTTGTTTAAAAGGGGGGAATCATTAAGAAAAAAAATTGTTGATGAAGTGCTTGAAATTTGTGAGGAATTTGATTGAACCTTTAAGCTTGCCATGTCTTGAGTCTTTTTGATTTTTGAGTTTCAGTTTGCTTGGGGACAAGCAAAGTTTAAGTTTAGGGTATTTTGATCAGCCTCTGGCTCATCTAGTTTTATGACTAGTATGATCGTAGTTTTGTGCTAACTATATCTCATTTTCACCCAAATTAGACTTGATTGCCTTCAAGCAACATTTTGAGCCGTTTAAGTAGTTTTAGGTTAATTTAGCCAGTTTTGAGTCAAATATAGCACTTATGGCTATTTCATTGTTTTCAGATTAACCTAGAGTCCACAGATTGAAGAAACAGGGGAGATTTCAATCCTGGAGGATTCGCCTCGCGAGAGTATATTCGCCTCGCGAACCTGAAAGCTAGCTGAACAGCAGAATGTCATCCTCTCTGGTTCGCCCCGCGAACAACACCTCGCCTCGCGACCCTGAAGGCTGACTGTTCCAGAAAAATGCAAGAATTATGTGTCGCCTCGCGAATACATGTCTCGCCTTGCGAGACTGAAGACCAGAAGCCATGACTCTTCCATTCCTCGCCACGCGAACCGTACTTCACCCCGCGAGAAGACCAAACGTTGCATACTCTTCATAATATTCGCCTCGCGAGTGAGGGTTCGCCTCGCGAGTAGGCGCAGTTTCTGAAAGATATAAATGGCTGTTCTGGGCAGATTAGAGGGACTTTTCATTCCCCATTGTTTTTACATATTTTCTGGTTGTGTTTCGTTTTTATGGAGAACTAATTTTCTTGGATTAGTCTACTGTAATCGATTTCCACCACACTTGAGGTTCTGTAATTCCTGTTTTGTTTGCTTTTCCCTTTTCAATGCTATGCTATATATTTCTGTTTGCTTTATTCAGGAGTGTATAGTGTTGTGTTGATTTATTTCGGTGATGTTATGTTCCTATATTGAATCGCGTTTGCTTAATTCGCGTGTGTTCGTTCATGAGGGCTTAACCCCGTTTGCTTAATTCGGGAATTAGGAACATATATCTCGTAGTAGTGATTTCGCTTGTTAATTATTGCTACAACCGAAAGGGGATTAGAATCTGCTTAGGGCTTGGAATTTACATGAACCGATGACAGTTGGGAAATCGAGAACAGTAGATTAATCGTCTTTAGTTATTTGATGTTTATGCTTTGTTTTCAAATTGAATTCCAATCCACCCCCCCCCACCAAAAAAAAACTGATTTTTGTGGTAAATAACAAGTCAAGAGTCCTTGTGAGACGATATCCGAGTTGTCGCTTCCTAAACTATAGTTTTGTAAAACCGCTCGCTTTTTGGCGCGTGCGCGACAGCGCTTTCAGTTAGGTCAAGATTAATAAGCATAAATAGCAGTTTACAGCCGCACAAGTCAGATAGACGGAAATTAGACAACTTTTACAATCATTGTTTTTGCCTTTACATTATTGGGCATAATTTCTAAACATTGTTAATTTTCGGATTTTTAACTCATCTTGATCTTGTTGCCTTGCGCAGAGCATAACTAGAGAAACAGATATCGGATTTTGGTGATCAAGCTGTCCCTAGAAAGATAAGGAAGAGACCTATAGTTTCAGGTTTCCAAAGGATTGTCAAATTAGGCCAAAATCAAGGCAAAATTGGGTCCCGAGTTCTCTGCCGTGGATTAGTGCGCAGTCCAAGATGTTCCTTCACTTAAATGGGCCTAACTTACTCATCTTTAGCCCAATTAAGGCATATGATACCTTGTTGGTAATCTTATTCAGAAGCCCTTAATTTAGTCTAGGGTTAGGTGAAGATTAATAAGCATAAATAGCAGTTTGCAGCCGCAAAAGCCAAAGAGAGACGAAAATTAGACAACTTTTACAATCATTGTTTTGCTTTTACATTATTGGGCTTAATCGCTAAACATTGTTAATTTTAGGATTTTTCACTCATCCTGACCTTGTTGCCTTGCGCAGAGCATAACTAGAGCTACAAATATCGGATTTTGGTGATCTTGCTGTCCCTAGAAAGATAAGGAAGAGACCTACAATTTCAGGATTCCAAAGAATTGTCAAATTAGGCCAAAATCAAGGCTGAATCGGGTCCCGAGTTCTCTGGCGAGGAACTGTGCGCAATCCATGATATTCCTTCACTTAAATGGGCATAACTAACTCATCTTAAGCCCAATTAAGGCATATGATACCTTGTTGGAAAGTTTATTTAGAGGATCTTAATTTGGTCTAGGGTTAGGTCAGGATTAATAAGCATAAATAGCATTTTACAGTCGCACAAGCCAGACAGAGACGGAAATGAGACAACTTTTACAATCATTGTTTTTGCTTTTACATTATTGGGCTTAATTGCTAAACATTGTTAATTTTAGGATTTTTCACTCATCCCAACCTTGTGCCTTGCGCAAAGCATAACTAGAGCTACATATATCGGATTTTGGTGATCTTCCTGTCCCTAGAAAGATAAGGAAGAGACCAACAATTTCAGGTTTCATAAGAATTATCAAATTAGGCCAAAATCAAGACTAAATTGGGTCCCGAGCTCTCTGGCACGGATTAGTGCGCAGTCCTTGATGTTCCTTTACTTAAATGGGCCTAACTTACTCATCTTAAGCCCAATTAAGGCATATGATACCTACTTGGAAAGCTTATTCAGAGGCCCTTAATTTGTCCTAGGGTTAGGTCAAGATTAATAAGCATAAATAGCAGTTTACAGCCGCACAAGTCAGATAGACGGAAATTAGACAACTTTTACAATCATTGTTTTTGCTTTTACATTATTGGGGATAATTGCTAAACATTGTTAATTTTCGGATTTTTAACTCATCTTGACCTTGTTGCCTTGCACAGAGCATAACTAGAGCAATAGATATCGGATTTTGGTGATCTTGTTGTCCCTAGAAAGATAAGGAAGAGACCTACAGTTTTAGGTTTTCAAAGGATTTTCAAATTAGGCCAAAATCAAGGCTAAATTGGGTCCCGAGTTCTCTGGCGTGGATCAGTGGCAGTTCAAGATGTTCCTTCACTTAAATGGGCCTAACTTACTCATCTTAAGCCCAATTAAGGCATATGATACCTTGTTGGTAACCTTATTCAGAAGCCCTTAATTTGGTCTAGGGTTAGGTGAAGATTAATAAGCATAAATAGCAGTTTGCAGCTGCAAAAGCCAGAGAGAGACGAAAATTAGACAACTTTTACAATCATTGTTTTTGCTTTTACATTATTGGGCTTAATTGCTAAACATTGTTAATTTTAGGATTTTTCACTCATCCTGACCTTGTTGCCTTGCGCAGAGCATAACTAGAGCTACAAATATCGGATTTTGGTGATCTTGCTGTCCCTAGAAAGATAAGGAAGAGACCTACAATTTCGGGTTTCACAAGATTTGTCAAATTAGGCCAAAATCAAGGCTGAATCGGGTCCCGAGTTCTCTGGTGAGGATCAGTGCGCAGTCCATGATATTCCTTCACTTAAATGGGCATAACTTACTCATTTTAAGCCCAATTAAGGCATATGATACCTTGATCAGCCGCTGGCTCATCTAGTTTTATGGCTAGTATGATTAGGGTTTTGTGCTAATTATATCGTATATTCGCCCAAATTAGACTTGATTGTATTTAAGCAGCATTTTGAGTCTCTAGAGTATTTTTAGGTTAATTTAGTTGATTTAGAGTCAAATAAAGCGCTTATGCTATTTACTGTTTTCAGGTAATAAAAATAAATAATTCTGGAGTTCTTCGCCCCGCGAGAAGGCATTCGCCTCGCGAACCTGAAGCGTGACTGTTCCAGAATTTGCAATCCTTTCTGTCTCGCCCCGCGAATCAATTACTCGCCTCGCGAGACTGAAGACCAGAAGCCATGACATTTCCATTCCTCGCCACGCGAGTCGTACTTCGCCTCGCGAGAATACCAAACGTTGCAGAGATTCGCGTCGCGAGACAGTGTTAGCCTCGCGAACCAGCGGAACCCAGAAGCTGTATATAAGTCTGTTTTAGGACAGAACAGTTTCATCTTCTTCTCATCTTTTGTTTTCTTTTTAGTTTAGATAGCTGCGAAATTAGGTATGGAGAGCTAGTCTCCTTGATTAATCTACTGCGATTGGTTTCCATTATCACTTGAGGTTTTGTGATTCCTGTTTTGTTTGCTATTCTCTTTTCAATACCATGCTATATATTTTTGTTTGTTTAATTCAGGAGTGTATAGTGTTGTGTTGATTTATTTCGGTGATGTTATGTTCCTATATTGAATCGCGTTTGTTTAATTCGCGTGTGTTCGTTCATGTTCATTTAGTTCATGAGGGCTTCACCCCGTTTGTTTAATTCGGGAATAGGAACATATATCTGTAGTAGCGATTTCGTTTGTTAATTGTTGCTACAACCGAAAGGGGATTAGAATCTGCTTAGGGCTTGGAATTTACATGAACCGATGATAGTTGGGAAATCGAGAACAGTACGTTAATCGCTTTAGTTTATTTGATAGTTAATTCATTTGCATTAATTTCTGCTTAGTTTTCTTATTTGCATCCTTAATCCAAACCCCCCAAAACTGATTTTGTGTTAATAACAACAACCCAAGAGTCCTTGTGAGACGATACTCGAGTTGTCGCTCCGTAAACTACATTTTTACAAACCGCTCGCTTTTTGGCACGTGCGCGATAGCACGACCATACCTTGTTGGAAATTTTATTTAGAGGCTCTTAATTTGGTCTAGGGTTAGGTAAGGACTAATAAGCATAAATAGCAGTTTACAGACGCACAAGCCAGACAGAGACGGAAATTAGATAACTTTTACAATCATTGTTTTTACTTTTACATTATTGGGCTTAATTTCTAAACATTGTTAATTTTTGTATTTTTCACTCATCCTGACCTTGTTGCCTTGTGCAGAGCATAACTAGAGATACAAATATTGGATTTTGGTGATTTTTTGTCCTTAAAAAGATAAGGAAGAGACCTACAATTTCATGTGTAACAAGAATTATCAAATTTGGCCAAAATCTAGACCAAATTGGGTCCCGAGTTCTCTGGCACGGATCAGTGCGCAGTCCATGATGTTCCTCACTTAAATGGTCCTAACTTACTCATCTTAATCCTAATTAAGGCATATGATACCTTGTTGGAAAGCTTATTCAAATGCCCTTAATTTGGTCTAGGGTTAGGACAAGATTAATGTGTATAAATAGCAGTTTACAACCTCACAAGCCAGAGAGACAGAAATTAGACAACTTTTACAATAATTGTTTTTGCCTTTATATTATTGGGATTAATTAGGCTTAATTACTAAACATTGTTAATTTTCAGATTTTTCACTCATCCTGACCTTGTTTCCTTGTGCAGAGCATAACTAGAGCTACAGATATCGGATTTTGGTGATCTTGCTGTCCCTAGAAAGATAAGGAAGAGACCTACAATCTCAGGTGTCAAAAGAATTATCAAATTAGGCCAAAATCAAGGCTAAATTGGGTCCCGAGTTCTCTTGCACGGATAAGTGCGCAGTACATGATGTTCCTTCACTTAAATGGGCCTAACTTACTGATGTGTCGCGCTGCGGATGCAACGCTCGTGCGAATCCGGCAAGTGTACCGGACTGCCGTCAAGTAATAAAAGATATCGAACCTACAGAGACTGTGTTCTCGAATCGCAATCGGTTTTCGAATCGATTAGTTCTGGACAGTTTTGAATGGGCTTTGGAAAATGTTTGAATTTGAAAGATAGATGAGCAGAGAACAATTAAAACAGAAAACAATTGTTTATGGGGTTTTTATCTAAAATGGATTCCTAGGGATTTGGGTTACCTTTGAGGTCGTTTATGTTGCTAACAGATTTACCTTTGTTGATTACCGAAATTGCCTTGAAGGCGAGTTTATCCTCTAATAGCTTAAGCTCCCTTTCGGGTTACAAAAGCCGTGCCCAATTGACCCGACCCCTACTTTCGTGGTAGTCGATCCCAGATTGGACCCTTTGCGTTCCGTGACAACTCGTTGCTCCTCGAGGGACGGCTTCTAACTTTCGTGATTTCAGTCCCAAGTCTGACTTCTATAGGTCCGACACCCAAGTTCACCGCTAGGTTCCTCCTTGAAATGTCTCGGTCATGCAAATAACCTAAGTTCACCGTTAGGTTCCTCCTTGGATCATTCACATCTCACAAACTAGTGGCTGCCGGGCTTTACGAGTGAATCACCCTAGAAATCCTAAGTTCACCGCTAGGTTCCTCCTTAGAACGTCTATGTCACGTAAATAAACGGTTGCCGAAATTTATGAGTGATTAACACACTAGAAATCAGATCTAAAACAATAATGAAATCAACAATGGTTTCAACATCAAATTAACATCATTTACAAACCTCGGGCAGAGCCCTAATCCCTAGAAACTAAGCTACTACTCCAGTCTTGCCATGGAGATGACAAGCTGGGTTGACAACATAAAAATCAGAAAAGAGAAGAGAAGAGGAGAAGAGATCTAAGCCTAGAGTAGTAGCCCCTCAATGTGTTGTGTTCCTTTCCGATGCCTTGGTCCATATTTATAGAAATGGGGAAGTTAGAGTCCCAAACCAACTCAGAATCTGATCTATTTCGGTTTCTTCAGATCCAAGTAAAGCGCGTCACGGCCGTGATGGCCATCACGGCCAGGCCGTGACGGTCTCTGCCTCTGCAATTCTGGAAAATTCAATTTCTCGCGACGCGAGATATGTCTCGCGACGCGAGACCTCAGCTTCATGGCCCGTGATGAATTTCACGGCTGGGCCGTGTTGTGCTCTGACTTGTGGTGGTTTTGGGTCACGGCCGTGATGGCTATCACGGCCAGGCCGTGATGCACTCGACTTGACCTTTCTTCTTTTTCAGTTTTGCTCGATCATGGCCGTGATGGGCATCACGGCTAGGCCGTGATTGACTCTGTTTGGCTCATTTTCTTCAGTTTTAAAGCTCCATCTTCATCCAAACTTCATCATGGTTGATCTTGAGCAATTTACCCTTGATATCTGCAAAACAACACACGAAAAACCGCCTTACCCGTTCCAAAGGAAAATTAACCTAAAATCTAATAAAAATATGCCTAAACTACATGAAAATGCATGCAAAATGATGGACATAGATGAGGTGGAATCACACTCATCAAATCACCCCAAGCTTAAAACTTTGCTTGTCCTCAAGCAATTACTCAGGCCATAAGATAAATCAATCAAAGCATGGATAGTGAACCAAGAACCCTAGAAGCTAATCCAAGTAATAGGCATTTTTAATAAGCACTCAAGAGATAATCAATTCCTAGTCCAATTAGAAGCTTAGGTTTTTCAAGTTCATGTCCTCACTGACTTGGGCACTCATCTCACCACACTCAAGTGTTTTAGGGTTTATGACAATTCACTCCATTTCCTCAAGTAAAGTATTTTACCATAGGCTTGACTATTAACCAAATCTCTACTTTATTTAAGAAAACACTTAAGAATCAAGAGGTCTTTTCCTTTGGTTGTAATGTGGCCATGGGATTTATTATTAGGTGGGAAAATCAAAGAAAGGGAATTTCAAGAAGGCTAGACAGATTATCAAACATTACAAAGTATGACACCTTCTAAAATACCTTTTGAGGGCTTTGATTTACTTTTTCCACCTTTCTTCCTTTTTTTTTTTTTCATTTCTCACTTTCTTTGTCATCCCCTTCTCCATTTTTTTTCTTTCGTTTATTTCATTTTTATTTGTTTGGAGAAGGGGAGATTTATAGCTCAAGAGAAATATTTTCAAACTTTTCATCCCATACTTTTTCCAACTACTAATTACCCTTTTTGTAATACTTTAAAAGGTGCCACACAAAGCATTATTCATCAAAACATTTCATGGTACCAAGAAAAGTATTTTTTTTCTTTAGGCTCAAAATTGGGCAACTAAGGGGTAGCATTTATCATTCAAAGCTCGGGAGGCCAGAAAAATACCTAGTGCCTCAATCATTTCCAAGAATGTTTTCAGAAATTTTTAAGTTTTGAAATGGTTTCAAGTCAAGTTCTAGAAAATACAGTCCATGAGGAATTAAATCACTCTATCACAAGAAATGGGGTAGATTTAGTGAATACCCCTTTTGGCTCAAAATCTTACATTTAGTAGTTCAAAAATCAGTGAGGTACACAAGTCTAAGGAACCACATGCTAATTATCAACTATCAATTGACTATCTCAAGAAATTTTATTTTTAGCCATATCACAAGAATAATGAAAAATTGGGTTCAAAATTCACTATCTCAATTCATTTGGCTCCAAGTTCTCACAATCGGATGCATGTTCTAAGTGAGGGGCAATCTAGCGAATGTGATCATACCAATCTATGCCTATGAGAATGCAATATGAATGCAACAATGCAAATGCAAAAATAAATACCCCTACCCCAAGCTTGATTACTTACATTGTCTCCAATGTAAATAATCAAGTCGGAGAGAGGAGAAAAATGGAATAACTTACCGAGTCGGTAGCGGGTGTTGGCTTCACATTCCAGTCAAAACTTGGGTGGAAATTTTATCACGGCCGTGAGGCTCATCACGGGCAGGCCGTGATCGTTTCTGGTCCTCAGGAGTTGCCCTGTCACGGCCGTGATATACATCACGGCTAGGCCATGATGCTCTCTGGCTTTGGCATCCTACTCATCACGCCCGTGATGGTTGTCACGGCTAGGCCGTGATCCTTTCTGTGCTCTTGTTTAGTTCATCACGGCCGTGACCACTGTCACGGCCAGGGCGTGATGGCCTCTGACTTTATTTTTTTTATGCTCTTCTTCTCTTTCTCAACCTGAAAACACTAGACAAACCTATTAATGATATTTTTGCCTCTTGATCTTCTCAAATTATTCAAGAGGTTAATTCAAAAACAAAAGAAAAAGGGGAAAGAAAAACTTGGGTTGCCTCCCAAGAAGCGCTTATTTATGGTCTTAAGCTTGACCATACTTCCTTAAATCAACCGGGGTCGGCTGGGCGTAGAAGTGCAGGCACACTCCTCTTCCATGGAGCTCCTTCAAATAGCCGTTTCTGCTCATACGGCCAGTAACGCTTCCGCTTTGCTCTTTTCTCTCGGAGCTTCCTAGCCTTCCTTTCTTCCGGCGGAAGTTTTGTTTCCGCATGGACAGCAATTCCAACTTCACCACTGGGTGCATCTTCAACCATGCATATTTTTGGGGTTGCTTCCATGCTAAGTTCTTTCTCTACCGCTGGAGACGTTACATCAATTCTGCACACATGGCTCTCAAAAGGAGGGTTGTTACAAGAGTTAGTCAACTGAAAATTTACCCTACCTTCCTCCACATTTAGAGAGAGTTTGCCATTCCTTACGTCTATTAATGCTCCAGCGGTTGCCAAGAATGACCTTCCTAAAATGATGGGGAATTCAGAATTCCCTTTCATGTCTAATACCAGGAAGTCGGTAGGGATGAGAATTTTCCCTACCTTTACAGGAACATTCTCTAGTATGCCTAGAGGAGTCCTAGTTGAGCCATCCGCAATTTGTAAGGGGAATTTGAATGGTCTCAACTCTTTGCTTCCCAACCTTTCCATGATAGTGAGGGACATCAAGCTCGTGCTAGCCCCTAGGTCACATAAGGCTTGGTCAATTTGCAGTTGTTCGATCGAGCAAGAGATGGAGAAACTACCTGGGTCTTTCAGTTTAGTAGGCACTTTAGTCTCTACTTCTACTTGCTTTTTCCTGACCAACCTTTGTGGGAAAGGTATCGGGGGTAGGTACGGTGGTGGAGGGACATACTTGCCTCGGCTCTTCTTTTTCGCTCATGTCTTCCTCCGGTTCCACTTCCATTTCAGCTACCCCCACCCCAAGCTTATCATCCCTCAAGTGTATGATATTGCAATGCTCATTGGGATTTGCTTCGGGTTGCCCCGGGAATGCACCCTTAGGTCTCGAGTACGTACTGGCTTGTTGGGCAATCTGGGTTTCTAGCATCTTGTTATGAGTTGCTAAGTTGTCTACCTTAGATGCTAGATCCTTTATTGCCTCACTCACTGCCCTTCCTTGTTGTCTAAACTCCTCATTCTGTTTTGTCTGAGTTTCGACAAAACTTTCAAATAAAGTCTCGAGTTTAGATCTTTGTACCTGAGGATACCCCGGTGCTGCTCTCTTATTTCCTTGACCCTCTTGGAACTCATGATTAAGCGTGTTGCTGTAGTTGCCGTAGGAGAGGTAAGGGTTGTTTCTTCTTTGGTTGTAGGGATTTGGGGGAGCATAGTTGGGCAGCTTCGGGTTCGTATCATAGTAGTTGTTACAAGAGTTCACTTGTTCACCCGAAGTGCCGGATCCATGTGGGCATCCCATCATGTCATGTCCCTGCATTCCACAAATCTCACAAACAAGGTTAGTAGCACCTAATGCACTCACATTAGCTCTTTCAAGCCGATCAAAACGTTTATTAAGTGAGTCTATCTTCGACATAATAAGATCTGTGCTATTTACCTCAAACTTACCCCCCGAAATCTTGTTCGGGTTATTACCTCTTTCGGATCCCCATTGGTGGTAGTTGGTGGCGACATTCTCAATGATGTTGAATGCCTCAAAGGAGAGGCCTATTCATAAATGCTCCACCGGCTGCAGAATCAAGTGACACCTTCGAAGAGTAGTCCAATCCGTTATAGAAGGTGTGCACTATTAACCACCTCTCGAGTCCGTGATGTGGGCACGACTCCAGCAGTCCCTTGTATCGATCCCAAGCTTCCGATAATGATTCTCCGTCTTTCTGGAAGAAGCCGGTGATCTGGGTTCTTATGTAGGCCGTCTTGGATGGAGGGAAGAATTTCTCCAAGAACGCCTGCTCCAGTTGGTCCCAAGTGGTCAAAGTGTTAGCGGGGATTTGCTTAAGCCAGGCCTTCGCCTTTCCAGTGAGAGATGAGGGGAACAATCTTAAACGCACAACATCGACCGAGGCTCCATGAATCCGGATTGCATCGGTGAACTCTAAAAATGTCTCTATGTGATCGGTTGGGTCCTCCGAAGGCAATCCTCCGAATTGATGTTGCCTAATCATGTTGATTAACATGGGCGGTATGGTATAGTTTTCCGCCTCAATCTCTGGCCTTGCAATCCCAGTTCGCAAGCCTCTCGCATTAGGGGCTGCGTAGTCCTTCAAAGGCTTTGTATCCGGTTGATTCGCCATGAGTTGAACGGGACTCAACCTTTCTCCCTCTCTTTGTAGTCTTCTACGTCTGTGGAAGGTCCTCTCGATCTCCGGATCAATCTCACTAAGGCTCCCAAGACTTAGGGATCTTTGCATATAACTTACAGAGAGATGGATACAATAGAAGGAAAAGAAATTTTTGATTTTTTTTTTTAAATTACAGAAATAAAAATCAAATAAAAAGAAAAGGGTCCAGAAAATCAATTTAAAAACTAATTGAAATTCGAAAAAGCACAGTCCCGGGCAACGGCGCCAAAAACTTGATGTGTCGCGCTGCGGATGCAACGCTCGTGCGAATCCGGCAAGTGTACCGGACTGCCGTCAAGTAATAAAAGATATCGAACCCACAGAGACTGTGTTCTCGAATCGCAATCGGTTTTCGAATCGATTAGTTCTGGACAGTTTTGAATGGGCTTTGGAAAATGTTTGAATTTGAAAGATAGATGAGCAGAGAACAATTAAAACAGAAAACAATTGTTTATGGGGTTTTTATCTAAAACGGATTCCTAGGGATTTGGGTTACCTTTGAGGTCGTTTATGTTGCTAACAGATTTACCTTTGTTGATTACCGAAATTGCCTTGAAGGCGAGTTTATCCTCTAATAGCTTAAGCTCCCTTTCGGGTTACAAAAGCCGTGCCCAATTGACCCGACCCCTACTTTCGTGGTAGTCGATCCCAGATTGGACCCTTTGCATTCCGTGACAACTCGTTGCTCCTCGAGGGACGGCTTCTAACTTTCGTGATTTCAGTCCCAAGTCTGACTTCTATAGGTCCGACACCCAAGTTCACCACTAGGTTCCTCCTTGAAATGTCTCGGTCATGCAAATAACCTAAGTTCACCGCTAGGTTCCTCCTTGGATCATTCACATCTCACAAACTAGTGGCTGCCGGGCTTTACGAGTGAATCACCCTAGAAATCCTAAGTTCACCGCTAGGTTCCTCCTTAGAACGTCTATGTCACGTAAATAAACGGTTGCCGAAATTTATGAGTGATTAACACACTAGAAATCAGATCTAAAACAATTATGAAATCAACAATGGTTTCAACATCAAATTAACATCATTTACAAACCTCGGGCAGAACCCTAATCCCTAGAAACTAAGCTACTACTCCAGTCTTGCCATGGAGATGACAAGCTGGGTTGACAACATAAAAATCAGAAAAGAGAAGAGAAGAGGAGAAGAGATCTAAGCCTAGAGTAGTAGCCCCTCAATGTGTTGTGTTCCTTTCCGATGCCTTGGTCCATATTTATAGAAATGGGGAAGTTAGAGTCCCAAACCAACTCAGAATCTGATCTATTTCGGTTTCTTCAAATCCAAGTAAAGCGCGTCACGGCCGTGATGGCCATCACGGCCAGGCCGTGACGGTCTCTGCCTTTGCAATTCTGGAAAATTCAATTTCTCGCGACGGGAGATATGTCTCGCGACGCGAGACCTCAGCTTCATGGCCCGTGATGAATTTCACGGCTGGGCCGTGATGTGCTCTGACTTGTGGTGGTTTTGGGTCACGGTCGTGATGGCTATCACGGCCAGGCCGTGACAGACTCTGACTTCAGCCTTTCTTCTTTTTCAGTTTTGCTCGATCATGGCCGTGATGGGCATCACGGCTAGGCCGTGATTGACTCTGTTTGGCTCATTTTCTTCAGTTTTAAAGCTCCATCTTCATCCAAACTTCATCATGGTTGATCTTGAGCAATTTACCCTTGATATCTGCAAAACAACACACGAAAAACCGCCTTACCCGTTCCAAAAGAAAATTAACCTAAAATCTAATAAAAATATGCCTAAACTACATGAAAATGCATGCAAAATGATGGACATAGATGAGGTGGAATCACACTCATCACTTACTAATCTTAAGAACAATTAAGGCATATGGTACCTTGTTGGAAATCTTATTCAGAGGTCCTTAATTTGGTCTAGGGTTAGGTCAGGATTAATAAGCATAAATAGCAGTTTATAGCCGCACAAACCAGAGAGAGACCGAAATTAGACAACTTTTACAATCATTGTTTTTGCTTTTACATTATAAGGCTTAATTGCTAAACATTGTTAATTTTCCGATTTTTAACTCACCTTGACCTTGCTACCTTGCGCAGAGCGTAACTAGAGCTACAGATATCGGATTTTGGTGATCTTGCTGTCCCTAGAAAGATAAGGAAGAGACCTACAATTTCAGGTGTCACAAGAATTGTCAAATTAGTCCAAAATTAAGGCTAAATTGGGTCCCGAGTTCTCAGGCGCGTGACACGCTATCGCACGCGCGTCAAAAAGAAGAGCGATTTGTAAAAACTGTAGTGAGGGTGCGACAACTCGAGTATC
This sequence comes from Sophora flavescens, assembly GCA_030762895.1. NCBI lineage: Eukaryota > Viridiplantae > Streptophyta > Magnoliopsida > Fabales > Fabaceae > Sophora > Sophora flavescens. The sequence continues at coordinate 71,821 of JAUPTC010000062.1, read as the reverse complement.
GTCTCACAAGGACTCTTTGGTTGTTATTCGTAGAAAAATCAGTTTTTTTTGGTGTGGGGGGGGGGTTGGTTTGAAATTCAATTGAAAAACAGAACAAAAACAAAGCAGAAAAGTAGAGCAAATTAAGTGATTATCAAATAAGCTAAAGACGATTAATCTGTTGTTCGGTTTCCCTCTATCATTGGTTCATGTAATTCCAAGCCCTAAGCGGATTCTAATCCCTTTTCGATTGTAGCGACAATTAACAAGCGAAATTGACGCTACGAGACATATGTTCTTAATTCCCGAATTAAGCAAACGGGGTGAAGCACTCGTGAATTAAGCAAACACGATTGAACGCATGCGAATTAAGCAAATACGATTAAGTATAGGAACATAAAATCATCGAAACGAATCAATACTCATTCGATTCAAACTGAATTAAGCAAACAAAGAATATAGAATAGTATTGAAAGAGAGAAGCAAATTGATCCGGGAATTACAAAACCTCAAGTGTCGGCAGAAGCCGATTACAACAGATTAATCTCTGGGAATTAGTTCTCCATCACAGAAATGACAACAACCTAAAAGTATAGTGTAAAACAGTGAAAAACAGAATCCTCTTTCTGTCTGCTTCGCTTCTGTTTTATAGAGTGGCCGCGCGTCACGGCCGTGATGGCCATCACGGTCAGGCCGTGACTGCTTCTGTCAAGGGCGCGCATTCAAATTCTGGTCCGTCACGGCCGTGATTCCTATCACGGCCAGGCCGTGATCGCTTCTGACTTTGGGTGCTGATCTGTCACGGCCGTGACCTCTATCACGGCTAGGCCATGATCAATTCTGTTCTTCATTGTCTTCTCATCACGCCCGTGATGTGTATCACGGCTGGGCCGTGATGCTTTCTAGTCTTCAGGGACTTCTTATCACGCCCGTGATGGGCATCACGGCTAGGTCGTGATGCTTTCTGTCTTTCATGGGTAGCTCATCACGGTCGTGACCAGTGTCACGGCTGGGCCGTGATGGCTTCTGCTTCTAAGGGTCCTTCCCTTCTTGCTCTCCTTATTAACCTGAAACATGAAATAGCAATAAGTGCTTTATTTGACTCAAAACTAGCTAAAATACCCTAGAATTACTTTAGAGACTCAAAATGTTTCTTGAGGACAATTACATCCAAATTTGAGTGAAAACGAGATTAAACTCGAATAAAACCTATGGTCTTACTAGTTAAAAACTAGTCGAGCCATAGGCTGATCAAAATACCCCAAACTTAAACTTTGCTTGTCCCCAAGCAAACTAAAACTCAAAAGGACTCAAACTTGGCAAGCTTAAAGGACTCAATCAATTTCGCACAGATTTCATGCAGTCTTAACAAAACAGTTTTTCTTCAATGTTTTCCCCCCTTGCAACAATGTAATCCCCACATTCATTTACTTTAAACAATTGAGAATTCCATCATTCATGCAAACATTAATCTAAGTTGAGGATTCAAGTTACAAACAAAAGGGAGATCACCAATTTCAAACAATTACCTTCCTCACAAGGGCATTTAGTGTTTCACTCATTCGCACAATTTGTCTGGGCTATGAATTTTTCACTCAATTTCACATTTTAAGAGCACTTCCCATGAATTGATTTCATCTCAATCAAGGTTCCCACGAAAACATGCATGCAACATCAAAAGGTCTTTTAAAGGTTGTAATGGGGCCTGCCTAAGGGTAGGGTATTCAAAGGTACTAGGCTTAAGTCCCTAGGAACTAAGAGAGCATGAGCATTTTGATACATTGAATTTTCACTCAAGTTCCTTTTTCCATTTTTCTTTTTTGCCTTGGGTGACTACAGCCTTTTTCTTCTAATACCCCTTTTTGACATTTATTGTACTTTTCTCTTTTCTCTGTTTTTTTTTCCTTTTTGCCTTTGGCTCCAACCTTTATTTATTTATTTATTTTCCTCAATCCCAAACAACACATCATATCCTTGTAGCCACCCCAAACTTAGTTTCTTTCAACCCTTGTCTTGCTAAGTATTCCATGCTCTCCTAATCCTAAGATCGGGTTAACATGGTTTTTCCATATTTTGGCTTATAACATAAGGTCATCGAGAAACGATAGGCTAATTAGGTTCAATGTGGCTAACTAGGGAACATGCATTAGGGATGGTTCTTTTAGGCCAAGTAGCTAGTTCAAAGAAAATTGCCTAAATCATTTGATGCAAGCACATAAACATGCAAACCATGAAGAGACTCAAGCAAATTCGGGAAAGTGCAACTTGAAAGTGATTCACACAATTTAAAACATGTTGGAGGCTCAAATCCTCACCTGGACATTTTTCGTAAATTGTCTGACCGAGATTCAATCCCTAGTGTGTGCATCCCTTCACCCCAAACTTATCATAAATCATGCAATCATAACAAAATATCTCAAAGTTCAATTTTCAATTTTTCACATGGGGGTCAATTTTCAGTTTTCAAGACCTAGGGGGGAAAATCATCAAGCCAACATATATCATGCAATCTATCTATGCAAATTCAACAGAATCCACCAAGCTTGCCGACACAACACTCACACACAAACTCTTGATCTTCTCAAATTATTCAAGAGCTAAAGGAAAACAAAACAAAAAACAAACAATTGGTTCCCTCCCCACAATTAAAACATACATTGTCCTCAATGAAAGAACATAAATATAAGATCAGAGTGAGGGAAAGGAGAAGGTGCTCCCTGATCAAGTTGTAGTGTAGGTGGGCTCTCCCAAGGAGAGCTCTTCAACAGCAGCATCTTCAGGCACCGAGCTCTCATGGAATGGCTTCAAGTGCTGCCCGTTAACCTTAAAAACCTTGTTGCTACCTGCACTTTTTATTTCAACTGCACCATGAGGGAAAACATTAGTGACAACAAATGGGCCAACCCACTTGGATCGAAGTTTCCCAGTCATCACTTTCAGGCGGGAGTTAAACAGTAAAACCTGTTGGCCCACAGAGAATTCCTTCCTAGAAATCATTCTATCATGGAAGTGCTTAGTTTTCTCTTTATAAATCCTAGAGCTTTCATAGGCTTCCAGCCTCAGCTCTTCAAGCTGCTGTAATTGGAGTTTTCTTTCAATGCCAGCTTTTTGCATTTCCAAATTACAGCTTCTGACCGCCCAATAAGCGTGGTGCTCAATCTCTACAGGAAGATGACACGCCTTACTGAACATAAGTCTATAGGGAGACATCCCTATTGGTGTCTTGAAAGCTGTTCTTTGAGCCCAAAGTGCATCTTCTAGCCGGCGGCTCCGGTCCTTCCTATTTGGCTGCACCACTTTCTCTAAGATCTGTTTGATCTCTCTGTTGGAGATCTCAGCCTGTCCATTAGTCTGGGGATGGTACGCAGTAGAGACCCTGTGCACAACTCCGTACTTCCGGAGTAAAGCTTCCATGGTGCGGTTACAGAAATGAGTGCCTTGGTCACTGATGATAGCACGAGGTATTCCAAGCCTGCAAAAAATATTGGACCTGACAAAATTTGCAACAACTCTAGAATCATTAGTCCTAGTGGGTATAGCTTCCACCCACTTTGAAACATAGTCAACAGCTAGTAAAATATATAGAAAACCAAAAGATGCAGGGAAATGACCCATAAAGTCAATTCCCTACACATCAAACGCCTCACAGAAAAGCATAGGCTGCTGAGGCATTTCACTCCTATGAGTGATGGCTGTACCTGTTGTCTGACACTATTTACAAGTCCGGTAAACCTCATAAGCATCTCTAAAAATGGTGGGCCAATAAAAACCTGAGTCTAGGACTTTCCTTGCAGTCCTTTGTGGCCCAAAGTGTCCCCCTACTTGGGAAGCATGAGAAAAGTGAAAAATAGACTCAATCTCATAGTCGGGGACACATCTCCTAATTACCTGATCACTACTAAATTTCCAAAGATATGGATCATCCCAAACATAGTATTTGGCATCACTCCTTAGTTTGTGAATTTGTGCCCTAGTTGCACCTGCAGGAAAAACACCATCAACAAGATAGTTAACAATATCAGGAAACCAAGGAGTTACCCCATGCAACTGTAAAAGTTGCTCATCAGGAAAGTCATCCTGGATGGGAGAAGGATTTTCATCCCTTTCTATTATGCTCAAGTGATCAGCCACCAAGTTCTCAGCTCCACTCTTGTCCTTAATATCCACATTAAATTCTTGGAGCAACAACATCCACCGAATCAATCTCGATTTTGCTTCTGGTTTCTTCAACAAGTATTTCAAAGTTGCATGGTCAGTGAAAACAACAACCTTGGAACCTAGAAAATATGATCTAAATTTATCAAGAGCAAAAACAATAGCTAGAAGTTCCTTTTCAGTAGTGGTGTAATTAGCCTGTGCAACATCCAAAGTTCTAGAAGCATAATAGAACACATGGGCAACCTTGCCCACCCTTTGTGCAAGGACCGCCCCCACAACATAGTTAGAAGCGTCACACATGAGCTCAAAAGGGAGGATCCAGTCAGGGGGCTGGATGATGGGGGTAGAGGTCAGTGCCTTCTTCAGGAAATCAAACGCCCTTCTGCAGTTGTCATCAAAGTTGAAAATGACATCATTTTTCAACAAGTTCGACAGAGGGAGAGCTATCTTGCTGAAATCCTTAATGAAGCGCCTATAAAAACCTGCATGACCAAGAAAAGAGCGAATCTCGTGAACGCAAGATGGATAAGGCAAAGTAGAAATCACCTCAATCTTAGCAGGATCTACTGAAATACCCTTTTTAGAAATAATATGTCCCAAAACAATCCCCTGTTCAACCATAAAATGGCATTTTTCATAGTTCAAAACAAGGTCAGTCTCAATGCATCTCTCTAAAACCAGATTCAGATTATGCAAGCATGCATCAAATGAGGAGCCATAAACAGTGAAATCATCCATGAACACTTCCATGCAATTTTCAATATATTCAGTAAAAATGCTAATCATGCATCTCTGGAATGTGCCAGGAGCATTGAAAAGACCAAATTACATCCTCCTGTAAGCAAACGTGCCAAAGGGGCACGTGAAGGTTGTTTTCTCTTCATCCTCTGGTGCAATATGGATCTGGAAGTAACCTGAAAAACCATCAAGAAAACAGTAATGTGATTTACCTGCTAGTCGTTCAAGCATCTGATCAATGAACGGCAAAGGAAAGTGATCCTTTCTAGTTGCCTGGTTCAACCTCCTGTAGTCAATGCAGACTCTCCAGCTATTCTGAACTCTAGTGGGAACAAGTTCATTATTTTCATTTTTCACCACTGTGAGTCCAGACTTCTTAGGCCCAACTTGCACTGGGCTCACCCACCATCGCGAGATAGGATATATGATACCCGCATGCAAGAGTTTTGTTACCTCCTTCTTCACAACATCAAGAATCAAGGGATTGAGCCGCCTTTGGGGCTGCCTAACTGTTTTATCCCCATCCTCCAACAGAATCCTATGCATACACCTGGAGGGGCTAATACCTGGTATGTCGGCCAAGGTCCACCCAATCGCCTTCTTGTGCTTCTTCAAAACCTCCAAAAGCTTAGTTTCTTGATTAGAATCAAGGTTAGAGGAAATTATAACTGAAAGTATTTCATTCCTCTCTAAGTAAGCATACTTCAGATTTCCAGGAAGTGGCTTGAGCTCTAAGGAGGGTGGCTGCTCAATAGATGGTATGTTTGGGGCAGCCGTACTGTCAAGAACTTCAGCTGAACGAATAGCTTCATCCACACTGTCACCTTCCCAAGCAGCATCAATCCCAGAACAAACAGCACAAGGGTCAGTGTGGGTGCAATCAGTACATGAGTAGACATCTTCAAAACCAGAAATGGATGGAAAATCCGCAGCTGCAACCAAATCATCATAAGTTTCATCAACAATTTCAGAGAGCAGCTCTATTTGAAAAACAGAGTGCTCTTCCAAGGGATGCTTCATAGCATCGAAAATGTTGAATTTTGCCACAATGTCACCAAACTCCATGTACATGGTTCCATCGTGAACATCAATCTTTGTCTTCGCCGTCTTCATAAACGGCCTGCCCAGAATGATTGGTGATCTACTAGAATCTGTTTCCCCTACCATGTCCAGGATGTAAAAATCAGCCGGGAAGATCAAATCATTAACCTGTATCAACACATCTTCTACCACTCTAATGGGGCGAGCATTGGTCCTGTTTGCCAATTGAATAGTAAGACCTGTATGTTGCAAAGGACCAAGATCAAGGTTGTTGGAGGCAGAAGTGGGCATGACATTAATAGAAGCTCCCAAATCCAACATGCAATTGTCGGATTTACTGTCCCCAATGGTGTATGGAATAGCAAACGTTCCCGGATCCTTGCACTTCTGCGGCATTGCCTGATTGAGAGCTGAAATTGTAACCTTCTCAGGTGCAGGTGTAGGTTGAATAAAGGCTGAAACATTTCGCCCCAAGTTGACTCTCTCATTACCTTTCAACCTCCTCTTGTGTGTGCACAAATCCTTCAGAAACTTTGCATATTTTGGAACCTGCTTAATCACATCAAGGAGCGAAATGTTTACCACCACTTTTCTGAACACATCTAGAATCTCCCTCTCCTTGTCTTCCCCATCAATCTTCTTATTTTTCAGCACTCTTTGCGGGAAGGGGATCGGCGGCACATACTCTTTCTCAGCTTCAACAACAACAGATGGTTCAGGTGTTACCTCAACAGTTTCTTTATCCTTTTCAGGGGCTGCCTCTACAACTTTACCAGATCTCAAAGAAATGGTACTCACATTAGGATTTGGAACATTAGGATTCACCACTGTTTGTGCAGGTAGTTGGTTCGATCCTTGAGCTTGCTGCATGGCATTCATCGAAGTGGCAAGCTGTCCAATCTGAGTCTGTAAGGTATGAATGCTAGCATCCGTTCGCTGCTGAAATTGTACAAACTGTGTCTGCAAAGTTTGAATACTAGCATTTGCTTGCTGCAGAAACTGGCGATTGTTGTCGGTCATTTGCTTGATCAGGTCCTCTACTGAGGGTCCAGAAGGTGCAGAGGTGGTCAATTGGGGAGAATTCTGTGGTGGTGCTATCAGCTGCTGTTGTGAGGATGAGTTCCCATACCGAAGGTTTGGATGATTCCTCCAGTTGGGATGGTACTTATTTGTGGAAAGGTCAGGAATGTTGTACCGGTTCTGATTGTTGCCTTGATTGTAAAGATTGGCTGCATAAGCTTGAGGCAAATCAGTGACTGACTCATCTTTCAGAATGGGGCATGCATCGGTCAGGTGCTCAGGAGAGGTACAGATACCACACAGCCTTGCTGTTTGAATTTTATCCACTGCCAACTGTTTCACCAAAGAAGTGAGCTCATCAAGTCTGGTTTCAATGGCTTTGTTGGAAAAAGGACCATGGATCTCATTCAAACCCCTTGTCTCAACAGAATTGCCCCTGGCTGTGAACTGCTGGGAGTTGAGTGACATGTTCTCAATCAATTGCTTGGCAGCAGCTGGAGTCTTATCAACAAGTTCTCCCCCACTAGAAGCATCCAAAATATTTCTATCCATCGGAAGCAATCCCTCATAAAAGTACCGAATCGGCAACTGCTCGAAAATCTGGTGCTGAGGACAACTGGATACTAACTTCTTGAATCTCTCCCAGTATTCGGCCAATGACTCATTGCCTTGTCTAATGCCACATATTTCCTTTCTGATTGATGCAGCTCTGGAGGCAGGAAGTACCTCTCTAGGAAGACTTTCTTCAGATCAGTCCAGGTTGTAACAGAATTTGGCTCAAGATAATATAACCAATCCTTCGCAGCGCCTTCTAGTGAGAATGGGAAGGCTCTCAGCTTGATATGATCTTCTGTTATTCCTTCCGGTCTCAAGGGTGTAGAGCAGACAACCTGGAATTCCTTCAGATGTTTATGTGGATCCTCACCTGCAAGACCACTAAACCTTGGCAACAAGTGTATCAAACCAGATTCTAATTCAAAGGGAGCAACAACATCAGTATATTCAATGCACAAACCATTGTAATTAACATCAGGGGCAGCAAGCTGCCTCAATGTTCTTTGGTCAGCCATGTTATCAAAAACAGGTTCAGAATCAGAATTACCACTAGTGCTAGCCCGAATTGCTCTACGGCGTGTGTGCAAAGTTCTTTCGATTTCAGGATCAAAATCACACAAGTCAGAACAAGTAGACCTAGTAGCCAGACTAATTCAGAGAAAACAAAAACAAAAATGAAAAATGCGAAACTAACAAACAAGTGTCCCCGGCAACGGCGCCAATTTCGACACGATGTCGCACACGCGTCAAAAAGAAGAGCGGTTTGTAAAAACTGTACTGATGGTGCGACAACTCGAGTATCGTCTCACAAGGACTCTTTGGTTGTTATTCGTAGAAAAATCAGTTTTTTTTTGTGGGGGGGGATTGGTTTGAAATTCAATTGAAAAACAGAGCAGAAAAGCAGAGCAAATTAAGTGATTATCAAATAAGCTAAAGACGATTAATCTGTTGTTCGGTTTCCCACTATCATTGGTTCATGTAATTCCAAGCCCTAAGCGAATTCTAATCCCTTTTCGATTGTAGCGACAATTAACAAGCGAAATTGACGCTACGAGACATATGTTCCTAATTCCTGAATTAAGCAAACGGGGTGAAGCACTCGTGAATTAAGCAAACACGATTGAACGCACGCGAATTAAGCAAACGCGATTAAGTATAGGAACATAAAATCATCGAAACGAATCAATACTCATTCGATACAAACTGAATTAAGCAAACAGAAAATATAAAATAGTATTGAAAGAGAGGAGCAAATTGATCCGGGAATTACAAAACCTCAAGTGTCGGCAGAAGCCGATTACAACAGATTAATCTCTGGGAATTAGTTCTCCATCATAGAAATGACAACAACCTAAAAGTATAGTGTAAAACAGTGAAAAACTGAATCCTCTTTCTGTCTGCTTCGCTTGTTTTATAGAGTGGCCGCGCGTCATGGCCGTGATGGCCATCACGGCCAGGCCGGGACCGCTTCTGTCAAGGGCGCGCATTCAAATTCTGGTCCGTCACGGCCGTGATCGCTTCTGACTTTGGGTTTTGATCTGTCACGGCCGTGACCTCTATCACGGCTAGGCCGTGATCAATTCTGTTCTTCATTGTCTTCTCATCACGCCCGTGATGTGTATCACGGCTGGGCCGTGATGCTTTCTGGTCTTCAGGGACTTCTTATCACACCCGTGATGGGCATCACGGCTAGGCCGTGATGCTTTATGTCTTTCATGGGTAGCTCATCACGGCCGTGACCAGTGTCACGGCTGGGCCGTGATGGCTTCTTCTTCTAAGGGTCCTTCCCTTCTTGCTCTCCTTATTAACCTGAAACATGAAATAGCAATAAGTGCTTTATTTGACTCAAAACTAGCTAAAATACCCTAGAATTACTTTAGAGACTCAAAATGTTGCTTGAGGACAATTACATCCAAATTTGGGTGAAAACGAGATTAAACTCGAATAAAACCTATGGTCTTACTAGTTAAAAACTAGTCGAGCCAAAGGCTGATCAGCGTGGATCCGTGCGCAGTCCATGATGCTCCTTCACTTAAATGGGCCTAATTTACTCATCTTAAGCCCAATTAAGGCATATGATGCTGTTGGTGTAAGCCCTAGAGGCCAGTGTATTTCTTAGACTTACATTTGTATCTTGCCATTATATATATATATGATATGAGGCATTCCGGTTTATTGTGTTACTTGTTTAAACATAATAAAGTCCTTAGAATAGAAATTTCAGTTTAATAGAATATCAAGTACAAGACTTGATCGTGAGACACTATTGAACAATGAAATCCTATTCTTAAATATCCGCAGTCAAGTATTTTATTAATAAGGACAATAATAATACATTGAGACTATTATGTTTGCAGACTGATGACCATATCTCACGGGTCATGGATTTGAGATATCGAGTCGCCACATAGGTACACATTAGAGTAATGATGTACTGGATTGACCCACCATGAGAACACTACATGGAGCGTTATGTGAGTGTCATAAGTAGTTCTCATAGTGACAATGGTGTATGCAATCCTTCGACCTGAAATCGCTACGATCCCTACATGAGGAGTCGTGTGCTTTAATATTGTCAAACGTCATCTGTAATAGGATGATTATAAAGACGGTCATTGGGCATACCACGAGCCATGTAGAGGGATGTGAGTGACCTAGATGGAATTTGTCCCTCCTACATAACAGGAGTAATATCTGTGGGGCCCCTGATAGAGTGAGATCAGAAAATGCATGGCTGTCTTTGAAATGAGTCAATATGAGATATTGACGTCATTTGTTGTTAAGTCTACTCGGCTATCAGGGAACATGATATTGAACCATACAAGGGTGACACATTCTATGTCTTGTGTTCAATATAGATATATGGACAAAGGGATAATAATGCACATGAATATTTGTCACAAAAAGGTTTCGTCAAATCACTGACTTTCTCACTACTTAGGTGGCAATGATGTATTGCTAGATACCGTTCACTGTTTGTAATATTAAATGGGATTTAATATTACTACTAACGTTTTGGGAACCTATAGGGTCACACACATAAGAACGGATCAAAAGAAGCATTAAAAGGAGAGTTGGACTCTTCTATTGGGCCTAGCGCATAGTACATGGGGCTTAGGTCAAACGCTGCTCACTAACTCACTTAAGGAGGTGCTACTATAAGTAGACCACTTAAGCTATTGTGCCTACACGGTTTTTACCCTAGCCGCACATAGAGAGTGACAGTGAGCAGCAGGTCTCGGTTTTCGAAGCTAGCACTGTGAGGCAGAGACGCTTCGTGTTCGTGACGTTGGACGTTCACGGGATCTGCTCGTGTGGATACCTTAGAGACATCGCTCGTGCGGTGTTCGTGATAGACGATTTCAATCAATTGTCATCGCTTCAAGAGGTAAATCTTCTAACCATGAATCATGACCATTCGCAAGGATCCTTCGATGGGAATTTTTTTCCGCTGCGTTATTTTGTTTTATACGCAAATTCCCAACAGATGCCCCATTGGAAAGCTTATTCAGAGGCCCTTAATTTGGACTAGGGTTATGTTAGGATTAATAAGTACATATAGCAGTTTACAGTCGCACAAGCCAGAGAGAGACGGAAATTAGACAACTTTTACAATCATTGTTTTTGCTTTTACATTATTGGGCTTAATTGGGCTTAATTGCTAAACATTGTTAATTTTTGGATTTTTCACTCATCCTGACCTTGTTGTCTTGCGCAGAGCAAAACTAGAGCTACAGATATCGGATTTTGGTGATCTTGTTGTCCCTAGAAAGATAAGGAAGAGACCAACAATTTCAGGTTTCACAAGAATTGTCAAATTAGGCCAAAATCAAGGCTAAATTGGGTCTCAATTTCTCTAGCGCGGGTCAGTGCGCAGTCCATGATGTTCCTTCACTTAAATGCGCCTAACTTACTCATCTTAAGCCCAATTAAGGCATACGATACCTTGTTGGAAAGCATATTCAGAGGCCTTTAATTTGGTCTAGGGTATGGTCAATATTAATAAACATAAATAGCAGTTTAAAGCCGCACAAGCCAGAGAGAGACGAAAATTGAACAACTTTTACAATCATTGTTTTTGCTTTTACATTATTGGGCTTAATGGCTTAACATTGTTAATTTTCGGATTTTTCACTCATCCTGACCTTGTTGCCTTGCGCAAAGCATAACTAGAGCTACAGATATCGGATTTTGGTGATCTTGTTGTCCCTAGAAAGATAAGGAAGAGACCTAAAATTTGAGGTTTGACAAGAATTGTCAAATTATACCAAAATCTAGGCTAAATTGGGTCCCCAGTTCTCTCGAGCGGATTAGTGCGCTGTCCATGATGTTCCTTCACTTAAATGGGGCTAACTTACTTATCTTAATCCCAATTAAGGCATATGATATCTTGTTGGAAAGCTTATTCAGAGGCCCTTAATTTGGTATAGGGTTAGGTCAGGATTAATAAGCATAAATAGAAGTTTCCAGCCGCACAAGCCAGAGAGACCGAAATTAGACAACTTTTACAATCATTGTTTTTGCTTTTACATTATAAGGATTAATTGCTAAACATTGTTAATTTTCGGATTTCTAACTCATCTTGACCTTGTTACCTTGCACAGAGCGTAACTAGAGCTACAAATATCGGATTTTGGTGATCTTGCTGTCTCTAGAAAGATAAGGAAGAGACATAGAATTTCAGGATTTACAAGAATTGTCAAATTAGTCGAAAATTAAGGCTAAATTGGGTCCCGAGTTCTCAGGCGTGGATCCGTGCATAGTCCATGATGTTCCTTCACTTAAATGGGCCTAACTTACTCATCTTAAACCCAATTACGGCATATGATGCCTTGTTGGAAAGCTTATTCAGAGGCCCTTAATTTGGTCTAGTGTTAGGTCAGGATTAATAAGTATAAATAACAGTTTAAAGCCGCACAAGTCAGAGAGAGACGGAAGTTTGACAACTTTTACAATCATTGTTTTTGCTTTTACATTATTGGGCTTAATTGCTAAACAGTGTTAATTTTCAGATTTTTCACTCTTCCTGACCTTGTTGCCTTGCGCAGAGCATAACTAGAGCTACAGATATCGGATTTTGGTGATCTTGTTGTCCCTAGAAAGATAAGGAAGAGTCCTGCAATTTCAGGTGTCACAAGAATTGTCAAATTAGGTCAAAATCAAGGCTAAATTCGGTCTCAATTTCTCTAGCACGGATCAGTGCGCAGTCCATGATGTTCCTTCACTTAAATGCGCCTAACTTACTCATCTTAAGCCCAATTAAGGCATATGATACCTTGTTGGGAAGCATATTCAGAGGCCCTTAATTTGGCCTAGGTTATGGTCAGTACTAATAAGCATAAATAGCAGTTTACTGCCGCACAAGCCAGAGAGAGACGGAAATTAGACAACTTTTGTTGGGAATTTGCGTATAAAACAAAATAACGTAGCGGAAAAAAATTCCCATCGAAGGATCCTTGCTAATGGTCATGATTCATGGTTAGAATATTTACCTCTTAAAGCGATGACAATTGATTGAAATCGTCTATCACGAACACCATACGAACGATGTCTCTAAGGTATCCACACGAGAAGATCCCGTGAACGTCCAACGTCACGAACACGAAGCGTCTCTGCCTCACAGTGCTAGCTTCGAAAATCGAGACCTGCTGCTCACTGTCACTCTCTATGTGCGGCTAGGGTAAGAACCGTGTAGGCACAATAGCTTAAGTGGTTTACTTATAGTAGCACCTCCTTAAGTGAGTTAGTGAGCAGCGTTTGACCTAAGCCCCATGTACTATTCGCTAGGCCCAATAGAAGAGTCCAACTTTCCTTTTAATGCTTCCTTTGATCCGCTCTTATGTGTGTGACCCTATAGGTTCCCAAAACGTTAGTAGTAATATTAAATCCCATTTAATATTACAAACAGTGAGCGGTATCTAGCAATACATCACTGCTACCTAAGTAGCTAGTGAGAGAGTCAGTGATTTGACGAAACCTTTCTGTGACAAATATTCATGTGCATTATTATCCCTTTGTCCATATATCTATATTGAACACAAGACATAGAATGTGTCACCCTTGTATGGTTCAATATCATGTTCCCTGATAGCCGAGTAGACTTAACAACAAATGAGGTCAATATCTCATATTGACTCATTTCAGCACGGCCATGCATTTTACAGTCTCACTCTATCAGGGCCCCCACAGATATTACTCCTATTATGTAGGAGGGACAAATTCCATCTAGGTCACTCACATCCCTCTGCATGGCTCGTGGTATGCCCAATGACCGTCTTTATAATCATCCTATTACAGGTGATGTTTGACGATATTAAAGCACACGACTCCTCATGTAGGGATCGTAGCGATTTTAGGTCGAAGGATTGCATACACCATTGTCACTATGAGAACTACTTATGACACTCACATAACGCTCCATGTAGTGTTCTCATGGTGGGTCAATCTAGTACATCATTACTCTAATGTGTACCTATGTGGCGACTCGATATCTCATATCCATGACCCGTGAGATATGGTCATCAGTCTGCACACATAATAGTCTCAATGTATTATTATTGTCCTTATTAATAAAATACTTGACTACGGATATTTAAGAATAGGATTTCATTGTTCAATAGTGTCTCACGATCAAGTCATGTACTTGATATTCTATTAAACTGAAATTTCTATTCTAAGGACTTTATTATGTTTAAACAAGTAACACAATATAAACTGGAATGCCTCATATCATATATATATAATGGCAAGATACAAATGTAAGTCTAAGAAATACACTGGCCTCTAGGGCTTACACCAACAATTTTTATAATCATTGTTTTTGCTTTTACATTATTGGGCTTTGAAGCGACCAAATAAAAACTTGTTTTTCTTTTTGAGAATGAACATGAAGTCGCCACAAACTTTATTTAATTTCGGGAAAGTTGGAAAACCCTTTAAGAAAAAGCTTCAGGTTCGGGAGTCGATTACGTCTAGGGAAGGCATGGAGACTTAACCCCACGGCACCCTAGAACATCCATAAAAATGGTTACCCAAAATTGGTTATGTAAATTATTAATAACTTTGAAAATATTTGTTTTACCACGAAAATCATTTTTTTTTAAAAAAACATCTTTAGTTGTGAATTTTTTTTTATTAAAACTAAATGAGGTTGAACATGGCACGTAAGTCCACATGGCAACCTCAACATCTAAAGTGTTGAACATGACACTTGTCATAGGGCAACCTAAGAAATAAGTTTGTTTTAATTAAGTGATCATCTTCTATATTTATGTAAAAGTAGCTTTACCTTATTAAAATAGAACAACAATGAAATATTTTACTAAATCATTCAGTAGATAGAGGTAGAGGAACGTCATAGTAAACAGAGACGAGAATGAAACATTTTTACTAACTTATTCAGTTTCAATATCCATGGGTTTTTCTTTTGTCATAAACAGAGACACTGAAAAATAAAATGTCAAGAGAAACTTATGAATAATATCAACAAAGACAACAAAGATTACCAAATGAGAGCAGAATAACAATGATTTTGTTTTCTCCCAATGGTAAGATTTCAAGATCAAAACCTTTACCTTTCAATCTCACTGACTCTTTTAACTCTTCCTTCTTAACCACTCTAATAATAGAGAAGAGAAAAAAAACTCAGATCTCTAATCTCTCTTCTTCACAAAGAAAATGTTAGATAAAAATCTCCCCTAAAGAAAATGTTAGATCCCCCCCCCCCCCCTCTTTTTCTGGTTCCGTCCCCTCCTTTTATAGAAGGAGGAGAGGGCTTCATGCTTCTTCTTGCCCAGCGGCTTCAAGATTGGTCTTCACGAAAATCTGGGGCTTGGGTGGTTCTGAGCAGAAATAGCGTGTGTCCAGATGGGGGCGGCGCGAGCAGCAAAGATGAGGTGATTTGATGTGAAGGTTGCGTGTTTGAGGAAAGAAGGAGATGGGGGGTTTTGTCTGATATGTAAGACGGGTCTTTTAGGGTTATGAGTGGGGTTGCCAGGTTAAAATGAGGGAGGAGATGAGGAAGAAGAAGGACCAATGGGTAGAGGAGGCGCAAGGGTGGTTGGAGAGTGGTAGGAGAAAAAGAGGTCTTGTCTGATATGTAAAATAGGGTTTTCTAGGGTTAGGAGAAGTAACTTAATCTCCTTTCCTGTTTTCATTGATTGTCCTTTTCTCCTTCTTTTCTTCGTCCTTTCTTCATTATCTTCCTCTTCTTCCTTCTTTATTCTTTAGCCTCCAGCCTGAAAATAGAATTGCAGTGTACGGGACCTCTTCGTCCAACAGAAACTTAGATATGCAAAAGTAGATATACACTGGACGGACCTCCTCGTCCAACAGAAGTTTAAACATGCAATGGATGGATCCTCCTCGTCCTACAGATAATTAAATGTGCAATGGACGGAACCTCCTCGTCCAACAAAAAAGTAAACATCCAATGGACGGAACCTCTTCGTCCAACAGAAAATTAAATGCAATGGAGGGCACCTCCTCATCCAATTGAAAAGTAAACATGCAATGGACGGAACCTCTTCGTCCAACAGAAAATTAAATGCAATGGACGGCATCTCCTCGTCCAACAGAAAATTAAATGCAATGGACGGAACCTCTTCGTCCAACAGAAAATTAAATGCAATGGACGGTACCTCCTCGTCCAACACAAAAGTAATGGACGGGACCACCCCGTCCAACAGGAAATGGAATGGACTGGATGGGACCACCCCGTCCATTAGCAAGTCTAATGGACTGGACGGGACCTCCCCGTCCAACAGCAAGTGCAATGGACTGGACGGGACCACCCCATCCATCAGCAAGTCCAATGTAATGGACGGGACTTCCCCGTCCAACAGCAAGTGCAATGGACTGGATGGGACCACCCCGTCCATCAGCAAGTCCAGTGTAATGGACGGGACCACCCCATCCTACAGCAAGTGCAATGGACGGGACGGGACCACCCCGTCCATCAGCAAATGCAATGGACGGGACCACCCCGTCCAACAGTAAATTAGTTATGATCCCCCTCTTTTCTTCATTTTTACTTTTTTCTTTTTTCTTTCCTTACTATTATTATTAGTCTCCGTGAAATATAATATTATAAAAATTAGAATAAAAGACGGACAAAAATGGGTGTTCACAGGTGACACGCTGTCGCGCATGGGTCAAAAAGCGAGTGGTTTGGAAAAGTGTAGTCAGGGTACGACAACTCGAGTATCGTCTCTCAAGGACTCTTGTATTGTTATTAACCTTCAAATCACTTTTTTTTTTTTTTTTTTGGGGGTTGGTTGGATGATTCAATTAAGAAAACAGTTAAGAAAACAATGCAAATATGTGATTGTCAATAAGCTAAAAACGATTAATCTACGGCTTTCGGTTTCCCACAATCATTGATTCATATAAATTCCAAGCTCTAAGAGATTCTAATCCCTTTTCGATTGTAGCAACAATTAACAAGCGAAATTGACACTACGAGATATATGTTCCTAATTCCCGAATTAAGCAAACGGGGTGAAGCTCTCGTGAATTAAGCAAACACGAGTGAACACGCGCGAATTAAGCAAACGCGATTATATATAGGAACATAGAATCATCGAAATAAATCAACACTTATTCTATACAATCCTGAATTAAGCAAACAGAACATATAGGATAGTATTGAAAGGAAGAAGTAAATTGATCCGGGAATCACAGAACCTCAAGAGTCGACGGAAACCGATTACAGCAGACTAATCTATGGGTATTAGTTCTCAATCAAAGACATAACAAAAACCCTAAAAATATAATGTAAACAATGAAAACTGGATATCTTCTGTATCTGTTGCGCTCCTGTTTTATTGAGTGACCGCACGTCACGACCGTGATGGCCATCACGGCCAGGCCGTGACCAATTCTGACAAGGGCACGCATTCAAATTCTGGTCCGTCACGGCCGTGATGCCTATCACGGCCAGGCCGTGATCCTTCTGTCCATGGGTGCTGATCTGTCACGACCGTGATCAATTCTGACTTCTTGGGTCTCCTCATCACGCCCGTGATGGGTGTCACGGCTGGGCCGTGATGCTTTCTGACTTTCACGATCTTCTCATCACGCCCGTGATGCTTATCACGGCTGGGCCGTGATCCTTTCTGACTTTCATGGGTAGCTCATCACGGCCGTGACCAGTGTCACGGCCTGGGCGTGATGGCTTCTGCTTCAGGCGTCCTTCCTTTTTTGCTCTTTTTATTAACCTGAAAACATGAACTAGCAGTGAATGCTTTATTTGACTCAAAAATTAACTAAAATGTCCTAAACTACTTAAGAAACTCAAAATGTTGCTTGAGGACAATTAAATCCAAATTTGGGCTAAAACGAGATTGAAACTCGAGTAATTAGTGCAAAAGCCATGGTCTTACTAGTATAAAACTAGTCGAGCCAGAGGCTGATCAAAATACCCCAAACTTAAACTTTGCTTGTCCCCAAGCAAACTAAAACTCAAAAAGACTCAAACTTGTCAAGCTTAAAGGATTCAATCAATTTCGCACAAATTTCATGAAATCTTAACAAAACAGTTTTTCTTCGATGTTTTCCCCCCTTTTCAACAATGTAACCCCCACATTCATTTGCTTTAAAAAATTGAGAATTCCATCATTCATGCAATCAGTAATCTAAGCAAGGGATCCAAGTTACACACAAAAGGGAGATCACCAATCTCAAACAATTGCCTTCCTCACAAGGGCATGTAATATTTCACTCATTCGCTCAATTTGTCTAGGCTATCAAATTTTCACTCAATTTCACATTTCGAGAGTACTTCCAATGAATTTGATTTTCATCTCAAACAAGGTTCCCACAAAAACATGCATGCAACATCAAAAGGCCTTTTAAAGGTTGTAATAAGGCCTGGCTAAAGGTAGGATATTAAAAGGTACTAGGCTTAAGTCCCTATGAACTAAGAGAGCATGAGCATTTTTACACATTCAATTTCCACTCAAATTCCTTTTTCCATTTTTCCTTTTTTGCCTTGGGTGACTACAGCCTTTTTCCTCCAATACCCTTTTTTTGACAATTTGTTCTTTTCTTGCAACCATTGTCTTGCTAAGCTTCCATGCTCTCCTAATCCTAAGATCGGGTTAACATGGTTTTTCCAGATTTTCGGCTTATAACATAAGGTCATCAAGAAACAATAGGCTTATTAGGCTCAAAGTGGCTAACTAGGGAACATGCATTAGGGATGGTTCTTTTTAGGCCAAGTAGTTAATTCAAAGAAAATTGCCTAAATCATTTGATGCAAGCACATAAACATGCAAACCATGAAGAGATTAAAGAAAATTCGGGAAAATGCAACTCAAAAGTGATTCACACAATTAAAAACATGTTGGAGGCTCAAATCCTCACCTGGACATTTTTCGCAAATTGTTTGACCGAGATTCTATCCCTAGTGTATGCATCCCTTCACCACAAACTTATTATAAATCATGCAATCACAACAAAATATCACAAAGTTCAATTTTCAATTTTTCACATGGGGATCAATTTTTCAATTCTCAAAACCTAGGGGGAAATCATCACATTCAACACATATCATGCAATCCATCTATGCAAAAGTTGATTAGAATCTAACAAGCTCACCGACACAAGACTCGACACACATACGACTCAAAGCACACAAACAAGGAAAACAAAACAAAAACAAACAATTGGTTCCCTCCCCCACACTTAAGACATACATTGTCCTCAATGAAAGAACACAAATATAAAACAAGAGTGAGGGAAAGGAGGAGGTGCTCCCTGATCAAGTTGTAGTGTAGGTGGGCTCTCCCAAGGAGAGCTCTTCAACGGTTGCATCTTCAGGCACTGAGCTCTCATGGAATAGCTTCAAGCGCTGCCCATTAACCTTAAAGACCTTGTTGCTACCTGCACTTTTTATTTCTACTGCACCATGAGGGAAAACATTAATGACAACAAAGGGGCCAATCCACTTGGATCGAAGTTTCCCGGCCATCACTTTCAGGCAGGAATTAAACAATAAAACTTGTTGGCCCACAGAGAATTCCTTCCTAGAAATCATCTGATCATGGAAGTGCTTAGTTTTCTCTTTGTAGATTCGAGAGCTTTCATAGGCTTCTAGCCTAAGCTCTTCAAGCTGCTGTAATTGGAGTTTCCTTTCAATGCCTGCTCTTTGCATTTCCAAATTACAGCTTCTGACCGCCCAATAAGCACGGTGCTCAATATCTACAGGAAGGTGGCATGCCTTAACGAACACAAGTCTATAGGGGGACATCCCTATTAGTGTCTTAAAAGCGGTTCTTTGAGCCCAAAGTGCGTCTTCTAGACGGCGGCTCCAGTCCTTCCTATTTGGCTGCACCACTTTCTCTAAGATATGTTTGATCTCTCTGTTTGAGATCTCAGCTTGCCCATTAGTCTGGGGAGGATATGCAGTGGAGACCCTGTGCACAACTCCATACTTCTGGAGTAAAGCTTCCATGGTGCGGTTGCAGAAATGAGTGCCTTGGTCACTTATGATAGCTCGAGGTATTCTGAACCTACAGAAAATATTGGACCTGACAAAATTTGCAACAACTCTAGAATCATTAGTCCTAGTGTGGATAGCTTCCACCCACTTTGAAACATAATCAACAACAAGCAAAATATAGAGAAAACCAAAAGATGCAGGGAAAGGACCCATAAAGTCTATTCCCCACACATCAAACACCTCACAAAAAAGCATAGGTTGCTGAGGCATTTCACTCTTACGAGTGATGGCTGTACCTGCTGTCTGACACTCTCTACAAGTGCGGTAAACCTCATAAGCATCCCTAAAAATGGTGGGCTAGTAAAAACCTGAATCTAGGACTTTTCTTGCAGTCCTCTGTGGCCCAAAGTGTCCCCCTACTTGAGAAGCATGAGAAAAGTGCAAAATAGACTCAATCTCATAGTCGGGGACACATATCCTAATTACCTGATCACTGCCAAACTTCCACAGATATGGATCATCCCAAACATAATATTTGGCATCACTCTTAAGTTTGTGAATTTGCACCCTAGTTACACCTGTTGGAAAAACACCAGCAACAAGATAGTTAACAATATCAGCAAACCAAGGAGTTACCCCATGTAACTGTAAAAGCAGCTCATCAGGAAAGTCATCCTGAATGGGGGAAGGATCCTCATCCCTCTCTATTCTGCTCAAGTGATCAGCCACTAAATTCTCAGCTCCAATTTTATCTTTAATCTCCACACTAAACTCTTGGAGCAACAACATCCACCCAATCAATCTCGATTTTGCTTCTGGTTTCTTCAATAAGTACTTTAGAGCTGCATGGTCAGTGAAAACAACAACCTTGGAACCTAGCAAATATGATCTGAATTTATCAAGAGCAAAAAAAATAGCTAGAAGTTCCTTTTCAGTGGTGGTGTAATTAGCCTGCACAACATCTAAAGTTCTAGAAGCATAGTAAATAACATGGGCAGCCTTGCCCACCCTTTGTGCAAGGACCGCCCCCACAGCATAGTTAGAGGCATCACACATGATCTTAAAAGGGAGGGTCCAGTCAGGAGGCTGGATGATGGGGGTAGAGGTCAAAGCTTTCTTCAGGAAATCAAATGCCTTTTAGTAGTTGTCATCAAAGTTGAAAATGGCATCATTCTTCAACAAGTTGGACAGAGGAAGAGCTACCTTGCTGAAATCCTTAATGAAGCGCCTGTAAAAACCTGCATGACCAAGAAAAGAACGAATCTCGCGAACACAAGATGGGTAAGGCAGTGTAGAAATCACATCAATCTTAGCAGGATCTACTGAAATACCCCTTTCAGAAATAATATGCCCCAAAACAATCCCCTGTTCAACCATAAAATGGCATTTTTCATAGTTCAAAACAAGGTCAGTTTCAATGCATCTTTCCAAAACCAGATTCAAGCTATGCAAGCATGCATCAAATGAGGAACCATAAACAGTGAAATCATCCATGAACACTTCCATACAATTCTCAATATACTCAGTGAAAATACTAATCATGCATCTCTGGAATGTGCCAGGAGCATTGCAAAGGCCAAATGGCATCCTTCTGTAAGAAAAAATGCCAAAAGAGCACGTGAAGGTTGTCTTCTCTTGATCCTCTGGTGCAATGTGGATCTGGAAGTAATCTGAAAAACCATCAAGAAAGCAATAGTGTGATTTACCAGCTAGCCATTCAAGCATCTGATCGATGAACGGCAAAGGAAAGTGATCCTTTCTAGTAGCCTGGTTCAATCTCCTGTAATCAATGCAAACTCTCCAGCTATTCTGAACTCTAGTGGGAACAAGTTCATCATTTTCATTTTTCACCACTGTGAGCCCAGATTTCTTAGGTACAACTTGCACTGGGCTCACCCAATTACTGTCAGAGATAGGGTATATGATACCCGCATGCAAGAGTTTTGTTACCTCCTTCTTCACAACATCAAGAATCAAGGGATTGAGCCGCCTTTGGGGCTGCCTAACTATTTTAGCCCCATCCTCCAACAAAATCCTATGCATACACCTGGAGGGGCTAATACCTGGTATGTCAGCCAAGGTCCACCCAATCACCTTCTTATGCTTCTTCAAAACCTCCAAGAGCTTAGCTTCCTGGTCAGAGTCAAGGTTAGAGGAAATTATAACTGGAAGTTTTTCATTCCTCTCCAAATAAGCATACTTCAGATTCCCAGGAAGTGGCTTAAGCTATAGGGAGGGTGGCTGCTCAATGGATGGTATGTTTGGGGCAGCCGTGCTGTCAAGAACTTCAGGTGAACAAACAGCTTCACTTACACTTTCACCCTGCAAGGTAGCATCAATCTCAGCACAAACAGCACAAGGGTCAGTGTTAGTACAATCAACACATGAATAAACATCATCAAAACCAGAAATAGATGGAAAATCAGCAACCAAGTCATCATAAGTGTCATCAACAATTTCAGAGAGCAACTCTATTTGAAAGACAGAGTGCTCTTCCAAGGGATGCTTCATAGCATCGAAAATGTTGAATTTTGCAACAATGTCACCAGATTCCATGGACATGGTTCCATCATCGACATCAATCTTTGTCTTCGTCGTTTTCATGAACGGTCTGCCCAGAATGATTGGTGATCAGCTTGAATTTGTTTCCCCTGCCATGTCCAGGATGTAAAAGTCAGCAGGGAAAATCAAGTCATTAACTTGTACCAGCACATCTTCTACCACTCCAATGGGGCGAGCATTGGTCCTGTTTGCCAACTGGATAGTGAGACCCGTATGTTGCAAATGACCAAGATCAAGATTGTTGAAAACAAAAGTGGGCATGACATTAATAGAAGCTCCTAAATCCAACATGCAATTGTCGAATTTAGTATTCCCAATGGCACATGGAATAGCAAAAGTTCCCGTATCCTTGCATTTCTGTGGCATTGCCTGAGTGAGGGCTGAAACAGTAACTTTCTCAGGTGCAGGTTTAGGTTGAATGAGGGCTGAAACATTTCGCCCCAAATTAACTCTCTCATTACCCTTCAACCTCCTCTTATGTGTGCACAAATCCTTCAAAAACTTTGCATATTTCGGAACCTGCTTAATCTCATCAAGGAGCGGGATGTTCACTGCCACCTTTCTGAATACATCCAGAATCTCTCTCTCTTTGTCTTCCCCATCAATCTTTTTATTTTTCAGCACTCTTTGTGGGAAGGGAATTGGTGGCACATACTCTTTTTCAGCCTCGAAAACAGTAGAAGGTTCAGGTGTTACCTCAACAGTTTCTTTATCCTTTTCAGGGGCTGCCTCTACAACTTTCCCGGATCTCAAAGAAATTGCACTCACATTAGGATTTGGAGCATTAGGATTCACCACTGTTTGTGCAGGTAGTTGGTTCGATCCTTGAGCTTGCTGCATGGCATTCATCGAAGTGGCAAGCTTTCCAATCTGAGTTTGCAAAGCATGAATACTGGAATCCGTTCGCTGCTGAAACTAGAGATTTTGTGCAGCCATTTGCTTGACAAGGTCCTCTAGTGAAGGTCCGGGAGGTACAGAGGTGGTCACTTGGTGTGGATTCTGTGGTGGTAACATCAGCTGTTGTTGTGTGGATGAGCTTCCATACCGAAGGTTCGGATGGTTCCTCCAGTTGGGGTGGTACTTATTAGTGGAGAGGTCAGGGATGTTGTACCTATTCTGATTGTTGCCTTGAATGTAGAGATTGGCTGCATATGCTTGAGGCAAATCAGTGACCGGCTCATCTTTCAGAATGGGACATGCATCGGTCAGGTGCTCAAGATAAGTACAAATGCCACACAACCTTGCTATTTGAACTTTATCCACTGCCAACTGTTTCACTAGAGAAGTAAGCTCATCAATTCTGGTTTCAAGGGCCTTGTTGGAAGAAGAACCATGGATCTCATTCACACCCCTTACTTCGACAGAATTGCTTCTAGTTGTAAATTGCTGGGAGTTGAGTGACATGTTTTCAATCAATTTCTTGGCAGCAGCTGGAGTCTTATCAACAAGTGCTCCCCCACTAGCAGCATCCAAAATGTTTCTATCCATCGTTAGCAACCCCTCATAGAAGTACTGAATAAGGAGCTGCTCGGAAATCTGGTGTTGAGGGCAACTAGATAACAACTTCTTGAATCTCTCCCAGTATTCAGCCAGTGATTCATTGCCTTGTCTAATGCCACATATTTCCTTCCTGATTGATGCAGCTCTGGAGGCAGGGAAGTATCTCTCTAGGAAGACCTTCTTCAAATCATTCCAGGTTGTAACAGAATTCGGTTCAAGGTAGTACAACCAATCCTTCGCAGCACCTTGAAGCGAGAATGGGAAGGCTCTCAGCTTGATGTGGTCTTCAGTTATTACTTCCGGTCTCAAAAGTGTAGAGCAGACAACCTGGAATTCTTTCAGATGCTTATGCGGATCCTCACCTACAAGACCACTAAACCTTGGCAACAAGTGTATTAAACCAGATTTTAGTTCAAAAGGAGCAACAACATCCGCATACTCAATACACAAACCATTATAATTAACATCAGGAGCAGCAACCTGTCTCAATGTTCTTTTATCAGTCATGTTATCAAAAAAAAGTGCAGAATCAGAATTACTACTGCTTGGTGAACTAGTGCTAGCCTGAGTTGCTCTACGGAGTGTATGCAAAGTTCTCTCAATTTTAGGATCCAAATCAAACAATTCAGAACAATCAGACCTAGTAGCCAGAACTAATTTAGCAGAAAACCAAAAAGAAAATGCGAAAATAACAAACAAGAGTCCCCGGCAACGGTGCCAATTTTGACACGCTATCGCGCACGGGTTAAAAAGCGAGTGGTTTGAAAAAGTGTAGTCAGGGTACGACAACTCGAGTATCGTCTCTCAAGGACTCTTGTATTGTTATTAACCTTCAAATCAGTTTGGGGGGGGTTGGATGATTCAATTAAGAAAACAGTTAAAAAACAATGCAAATAGGTGATTGTCAATAAGCTAAAAACGATTAATCTACTGCTTTCGGTTTCCCACTATCATTGATTCATATAAATTCCAAGCCCTAAGCGATTCTAATCCCTTTTCGATTGTAGAAACAATTAACAAACGAAATTGAAACTACGAGATATATGTTCCTAATTCCCGAATTAAGAAAACGGGGTGAAGCTCTCGTGAATTAAGCAAACACGAGTGAACACACGCGAATTAAGCAAATGCGATTAGATATAGGAACATAGAATCATCGAAATAAATCAACACTTATTCTATACAATCCTGAATTAAGCAAACAGAACATATAGGATAGTATTGAAAGGAAGAAGCAAATTGATCCGGGAATCACAGAACCTCAAGTGTCGGCGGAAACCGATTACAGCAGACTAATCTCTGGGGATCAGTTCTCCATCAAAGACATAACAAAAACCCTAAAAATATAATGTAAAGAATGAAAACTGGATATCTTCTGTATCTGTTGCGCTCCTGTTTTATAGAGTGGCCGTGCGTCACGGCTGTGATGGCCATCACGGCCAGGCTGTGACCAATTCTGACAAGGGCGCGCATTCAAATTCTGGTCTGTCACGGCCGTGATGCCTATCACAGTCAGGCCGTGATCCTTCTGTTCATGGGTGCTGATCTGTCACGTCCGTGACCTTCATCACGGCTAGGCCGTGATCAATTATGACTTCCTGGGTCTCCTCATCACGCCCGTGATGGGTGTCACTGCTGGGCCGTGATGCTTTATGACTTTCATGATCTTCTCATCACGCCCGTGATGCTTATCACGGCTGGACCGTGATCCTTTCTGACATTCATGGGTAGCTCATCACGGCCGTGACCAGTGTCACTGCCTGGGCATGATGGCTTCTGCTTCAGGTGTCCTTCCCTTTTTGCTCTTTTAATTAACTTGAAAACATGAACTAGCAGTGAATGCTTTATTTGACTCAAAAATTAACTAAAATATCCTAAACTACTTAAGAAACTCAAAATGTTGCTTGAGGACAATTAAATCCAAATTTGGGCTAAAACGAGATTGAAACTCGAGTAATTAGTGCAAAAGCCAAGGTCTTACTAGTATAAAACTAGTCGAGCCAGAGGCTGATCAACAGGCTTAATTGGGCTTAATTGCTAAACATTGTAAATTTTCGGATTTTTCACTCATCCTGACCTTGTTGCCTTGCGCAGAGCATAACTAGAGCTACAGATATTGGATTTTGGTGATCTTGTTGTCCCTAGAAATATAAGGAAGAGACCTACAATTTCAGGTTTCACAAGAATTGTCAAATTAGGCCAAAATCAAACCTAAATTGGGTCACGAGTTCTCTGGCGCGGATCAGTGGGCAGTCCATGATGTTCCTTCACTTAAATGTGCCTAACTTACTCATCTTAAGCCCAATTAAGGCATATGATACATTATTGGAAAGCTTATTCAGAGGCCCTTAATTTGGTCTAGGGTTAGGCCAGGATTAATAAGCATAAATAGCAGTTTACTGCCTACAAGCCAGAGAGAGACGTAAATTAGACAACTTTTACAATCATTGTTTTTGCTTTTACATTGTTGGGCTTAATTGCTAAACATTGTTAATTTTCGGATTTTTCACTCATCCTAGCCTTGTTGCCTTGCACAGAGCATAACTTGAGCTACAGATATCGGATTTTGGTGATCTTGCTGCCCCTAGAAAGATAAGGAAGAGACCTACAATTTCAGGTGTCCAAAGAATTGTCAAATTAGCCCAAAATCAAGGCTAAATTGGGTCCCGAGTTCTCTGGCGTGGATCAGTGTGCAGTCCATGATGTTCATTCACTTAAATGGGCCTAACTTACTCATCTTAAGCCCAATCAAGGCACATGATACCTTGTTGGAAAGCTTATTCAGAGGCACATAATTTGGTCTAGGGTTAGGTCAGGATTAATAAGCATAAATAGTAGTTTACAGCCGCACAAGCCAGAGAGAGACTGAAATTATACAACTTTTACAATCATTGTTTTTCTTTTACATTATTGGGCTTAAATGGGCATAATTGCTAAACATTGTTAACTTTCGGATTTTTCATTCATCCTGACCTTGTTGCCTTGTGCAGAGCATAACTAGAGCTACAGATATCGAATTTTGGTGATATTGCTGTCCCAAGAAAGATAACGAAGATACCTACATTTTCAGGTTTCACAAGAATTGTCAAATTAGGCCAAAATCAAGGCTAAATTGGGTCCCGAGTTCTCTAGCGTGGATCAGTATGCAGTCCGTGATGTTCCTTCACTTAAATGGTCTAACTTACTCACCTTAAGCCCAATTAAGGCATATGATACCTTGTTGGAAAGCTTATTCAGAGGCCCTTAGTTTGGTCTAGGGTTAGGTTGGGGTTAAGAAACATAAATAGCAGTTTACAGCCGCAGAAACCAGAGAGACGGAAATTAGACAACTTTTACATTCATTGTTTTTGATTTTACATTATTGGACTTAATTGCTAAACAATGTTAATTTTCGGATTTTTAACTCATCTTGACCTTGTTGCATTGCACAGATCATAACTAGAGCTACAGATATCGGATTTTGGTGATCTTGCAGTCCCTAGAAAGATAAGGAACAGACCTACAATTTCAATTTTCCAAAGAATTGTCGAATTAGGCCAAAATCAAGGCTAAATTGGTCCCGAGTTCTCTGGCGTAGATCAGTGTGCAGTCCATGATGGTCCTTCACATAAATGGCCCTAATTTACTTATCTTAAGCCCAATTAAGGCATATGATACCTTGTTGGAAAGCTTATTCAGAGGCCCTTAATTTGATCCACGGTCAAATCAAGATTAACAAGCATAAATAAAGTTTACAGCCCCACAAGCCAGAGAGAGATGGAAATTAGACAACTTTTACAATCATAGTTTTTGCTTTTACATTATTGGGCTTAATTGCTAAACATTGTTAATTTTAGGATTTTTCACTCTTCCTGACCTTGTTGCCTTGCGCAGAGCATAACTAGAGCTACAGATATCGGATTTTGGTGATCTTCCTGTCCCTAGAAAGATAAGGAAGAGACCTACAATTTCATGTTTGATAAGAATTGTCAAATTAGGCCAAAATCAAGACTAAATTGTGTCCCGAGTTCTCTGGCGTGGATCAGTGCACAGTCCATGATGTTCCTTCACTTAAATGGGCCTAACTTACTCATCTTAATCCCAATTAAGGCATATGATACCTTGTTGGAAAGCTTATTCAGAGGCCCTTAATTTGGTCTAGGGTCAGGTCAAGATTAAGAAGCATAAATAGCTGTTTACAGCAGCACAAGCCAGAGAGAGATGGAAATTAGACAACTTTTCAATCATTGTTTTTGCTTTTACATTATTGGGCTTAATTGCTAAACATTGTTAATTTTCAGATTTTTCATTCATCCTGACCTTGTTGCCTTGCGCAGAGCATAATTAGAGCTACAAATATCGGATTTTGGTGATCTTGTTGTCCCTAAAAAGATAAGGAAGAGACCTATAATTTTAGGTGTAACAAGAATTATCAAATTAGGTCAAAATCAAGGCTAAATTGGGCCCCGAGTTCTCTAGCGTGGATCAGTGCACAGTCCATGATGTTCCTTCACTTAAAAGGGCCAAACCTACTCATCTTAAGCCTAATTAAAGCATATCATACCTTGTGGGAAAGCTTATTCAGAGGACCTTAATTTGGTCTAGGGTTAAGTCAGGATTAATAAGAATACATAGCAGTTTACAACAGCACAAGTCAGAGTGAGACGGAAATTTGATAACTTTTACAATCATTGTTTTTGCTTTTACATTATTGGGCATAATTCGGCTTAATTGCTAAACATTGTCAATATTCGGATTTTTCACTCATCCCGACCTTGTTGCCTTGCGCAGAGCATAACTAGAGCTACATATATCAGACTTTGGTGATCTTGCTGTCCCTAGAAACATAAGGAAGAGACCTACAATTTTAGGTTTCACAAGAATTGTCAAATTAGGCCAAAATCAAGGCTAAATTGGGTCCTGATTTCTCTGGCATGGATCAGTGCGTAGTCCATGATGTTCCTTCACTTAAATGGGCCTAACTTACTCATCTTAAGCCCATTTATGGCATATGATACCTTGTTGGAAAGCTTATTCAGAGGCCCTTAATTTGGTCTAGGGTTAGGTCCGGATTAATAAGCATAAATAGCAGTTTACTGCAGCACAAGCCAGAGAGAGACAGAAATTAGACAACTTTTACAATCATTGTTTTTGCTTTTACATTATTGCGCTTAATTGCTAAACATTGATAATTTTTGGATTTTTCACTCATCCTGACCTTGTTGCCTTGTGCAGAGCATAACTAGAGCTACAAATATCGGATTTTGGTGGTCTTGTTGTCCCTAGAAAGATAAGGAAGAGACCTACAATTTCAGGTTTCACAAGAATTGTCAAATTAGGCCAAAATCAAGGCAAAATTGGTCCCACGTTCTCTGGCACGGATCAGTGCGCTGTCCATGATGTTCCTTCACTGAAATGGGCCTAACTTACAATCATTGTTTTTGCTTTTACATTATTGGGCTTAATTGGGCTTAATTGCTAAACATTGTTAATTTTATGATTTTTCACTCTTCCTGACCTGTGGTGCAACAAACTACGGAGCAAGTCAGGAAGATACGGGAAAAGATGAAGGAAGCACTGGATAGGTAAAGGAGCTACAGTGAGAAGAGGAGGAGACCATTAGAATTCCAGGAAGGCGATCACGTGTTTTTGAGAGTTACTCGAAAAACTGGAATTGGTAGAGCTATCAAATCCGGAAAACTTACTCCTCGATTCATTGGACCCTTCTAGATTGTTCGACGAATTGGTCCAGTAGCTTACCAAATTGCCTTACCACCCAATCTTTCCAACCTTCATGACGTCTTTCATGTTTCTCAGTTGAGAAAGTATTATCCAAATCCTTCACATGTCATTGAGTTTGAGTCTATACAACTACGAGAGAATCTAGAGCATGAGGCTTTACCTGTAAGGATCGCAGATAGATGAATTAAGGAGCTTCGCGGTAAACAAATTTCTTTGGTTAAGGTCGTATGGGATGAAACTACTGGAGATGCTACTTGGGAACGCGAGGAGGATATGAAACAACAATATCCACATCTTTTCTAAGGTACGTAAATTCCAAGGACGAAATTTTCTTTTAAGAGGGGTAGTAATGCAACAGCCTGATTTTAATGATGTTGTTCAACCGGTTAAAATATAATTAAATTATATTTTAAATTTGAGAGTTAGAAAGTGTTTTTGATTAAAATAAAATCATATCCATAGTCTACTTTATGGTATAGGGTTACGGTAAAATTTTCGGTTGAAAATTCAGACGAAAGTCGGTCTGCGTTTTCACTGCCGGTACAAGTTTACTATGCAGAAAACCTAATTTTGACCCGTGAATGAGATAGTTAGTGTTTTTAGTATGTTTCCTTCAACTTTTGTTATTTTGAAAATTTTCGTTCAAAAATAAAATAAAATATTTTATTCGGGCGAAAACGTAGGAAGAATTACAATCGGAAATGCAACCGGGTACGAAATGGAGCAGAATAGGAGACATAAAAGGCTTGAGGTGAGATGAGGGAGTGAGGTGACTCACTAGAGGTATGGCCTAAGCTACCTCCTAAAAAGTGGTCATGATGAACTTTTTGAAATATATCATATTATATTCTAAAAACCTATTTTTCTCTTTCCTCTTCAACCAAACAAGGCACAAGGTCAAAACTTGCACTCCAAGCTCATTCCTCTCTCCTCAATTTCGTGCCACTCTCTCCCCTCTCTATATATACCCCTTTCATTTTCACTTCATCATCTTCCTCCTTCAACCTCCATTAAACCTTCATCTTCTTCTTTCTTCTAAAGTTCAAGCTCTTAAAGCTTTAGTTTTTATTCATGTTTTATACTTAAGTTCTTCATTAAAGTTCTTCCTTATACTAAGGGTAATGCTCTCATATGAATCTTTTTGCAAGTTCCATCTTTTATTTCTTAGTTTACTTTATGTGTTTTTTATATGCTTTAAACTTCTAAAATCTCTCTAAAATGGTAGAAAACTCCTTTTGAGTTGAAACCACTTTCTATAGTCTTGTATTAACTTATATTTTCACATACTAAGAGGTTGTGTAAAACAAAAATCTCTACCTATCTCTTCCAATGAAGGCAGAATGCTTGCATTTGTGACCTAGGAAGTTTTTGTTTCAACTTTTGGAATATGATCATGTGTTTGAGTTTCTAACTATCCGTTGATCTTAAATCTATAAATCTTGGAAGTTTTGATAGCTTGTTCCTATGATGGCTGAAAATATGAATTAGTAAGCCTAGGATACTATGTTTCAACTTTCCAAGTATGATCATGGATTTAGAACTCTTAATACCTTGTGATTCTAAACCTAAAAGTTATTGTTAAACAAAGAATATTTTCCTCATCATACTAAGATGGCCGAAACTTAGTGTTTAGGTGCTAGGATGTGTGAGTTTTTATTTTTCCAAAATGATCATGGACTTAAGCTCCATAAGATATTTGGATGCCAAGTCTAAGAGATTGGAAGATTTAAGGATTTCTAACTTGTTTATTCTATGTTATTAAAGCTAGGATGTATTACTTTCATTTTTCCAAGATGATCATGGACTTGAGCTCCATAAGATATTTGGATGCTAAGTCTAAGATATTGGAATGTTTAAATTTCCATTGTTTTCCAAGATGATCATGGATTTGAGCTCCATAAGTTATTAGGATGCTAAGTCTAAGAGATTGGAATATTTAAGTTTCCATTGTTTTCCAAAATGATCATGGACTTGAGCTCCATAAGATATTTGGATGCTAAGTCTAAGAGATTGGAAAGTTTAAGGATTTCTAACTTGTTTATTCTATGTTATTAAAGCTAGGATGTATTACTTTCATTTTTCCAAGATGATCATGGACTTGAGCTCCATAAGATATTTGGATGCTAAGTCTAAGAGATTGGAATGTTTAAGTTTCCATTGTTTTCCAAAATGATCATGGACTTGAGCTCCATAAGATATTTGGATGCTAAGTCTAAGAGATTGGAAAGTTTAAAGATTTATAACCTATAAATCCTATGAAGGCCAAACCTAGAAGGTTATGGAACTAGGATACTTTGTTCTTATTTTTCCAAAATGATCATGGTTTTGAGCTCCTTAATACATATGGATGCTAAACCTAAGAGATTGGAAAGTTTAGTGAATGCTAGCCTATTTTACTAGCCTTGGCCGAATACCCTAAGTTTATAACTTAGTGGGATTTTAATTCAACTTTGTTAAGTGATCATTGTTTATGAACTCCTAACACTTAAGGATTATAAATCCATGAGTTGTATAATTTTCGGGAATCTCTAACCCTAAGAACTAGTCTTGGCCGAACCTATACCTTGTGGTTTAGTGTTCTTGTTTGATTTTAACTTGTGATTTTGTGTTCATAACCTTAGACTTCCATCGCGGAGGAAACGAGGACGTTCGTGGTATACCTCTTCGAGCATCTAATCTCCTTACCTTCGCAGAAGGTGGAGTTAGTACTTTGTGGTGTGACAACGAGGGGCTTCGAGTTCGGGAGTCCGGTGATAACCCAGGTGGGGGAAAGAACCAACCTACTGTCGGAATGGATAAGTAGTAGATTATATAATAATTGTGTAGGGTGACCTAAACCCTATTAGTAGTCGAGTAATCGACAAGACCAAAATCACATTGGAAACCTTTTCTGAAAAACCAATGGCGATTCGGGGATTGTAGGTTTATCGATATTAGGTTGATTTTATATTGTTGATGGTTGATTTGATTTTATTACCTTTATTGAATTGATTTTGTGCCGTGTTTGTGATATGAGAATATTTTGATTGATATTGTGTTATGCATGATCTTCCTGGTTTGTATTATTATGCTTAGTGGTTTTTAAACAAAGATATATATGTTGTCTAAGAGATGATTGTTTTGGATATGAGGATAATGATGATTTAGAAGTATCTAACCTAGATGATGTATGTTAAAGAGGTGTTATGGCATAGAATACGTGTCAAGTTCTAATGGAAGGTTAAGGCACTAGGATGTTGTTAAAACGAGTTAGTGAGATTCAAGTATAGGTATTGTTGTCCACAATCGTGTATTGGTAATATAATGCACAAGGACAAAAGTGTATTGGTAATATAATACACAAAGACAAAAGTGTATTGGTAATATAATACGCAAGGATATCTGTGTATTGGTAATATAATACACCGTGTATTGGTAATATAATACACATAAAACACTTCTGTGTATTGGTAATATAATACACCGTGTATTGGTAATATAATACATGTAAAACACTTCTATGTATTGGTAATATAATACACCGTGTATTGGTAATCTAATACACGTAAAATCAAGAGTTCTCGCGAGACCACTTCCACCTTAGGAAATAGGTGTGCAACTATGGTATCTTTGAGTAGCATGAGATTGGGGGTAGAGGATGATATATTAAATTGAGGGTGATCTGTTAGTTATGTGCATTGTTTGTCTGTGACAATTACTGTATGATTTACTATGACTTTTTTCCGCTTTTTGATGATAGAACTGTTTCTTATTCCCTATGTTTCTGTATTTTTGTGGGTTACTTTGGTTTACGTTAGAAGACCCGATGGAGGGTTATGTTGCTGAGGAGCTGGACGGAACTCTGTATGAAATGGAGATTGCTGAGGAGTTGGATGGAACTCCTTACGAATCCGATGCCGGGGGTCGAGCTGTGATCCATGGCGATTAGTGTATAGACATTATGGCCAGTGTGTCTAAGGAGCATTTTTATATTTCCGCTAAGTATGTCTGTCATTAAGTTTATGCCTGTGAGGGATCCTACTGAGAGGATACCCTCAACAGTGTTTTGATATTGTAATGAACAACTAAGTGTGTATTTACATACGCTAAAGTTATTGTGTTTTAAATTTGTAGAAGTTATATGATAATTAAATATGTTTTTAATTTTTACGTATTTTCATGATAAGCACGCGATTAAGAATTGAATTAAGAAGGTAATTAATCTAATAAAACACCGGGGCACAAGGGGGTGTCTCATTCAGAGAGAGACGGAAATTAGACAACTTTTACAATCATTTTTTTTTCTTTTTATTTATTAGGCTTAATTGCTAAACATTGTTAATTTTCGGATTTTTCACTCATCCTAACCTTGCATAACTAGAGCTACAGATATCGGATTTTGGTGATCTTGCTGTCCCTAGAAAGATAAGGAAGAGACCTGCAATCTTAAGATTCACAAGAATTGTCAAATTATGCCAAAATCAAGGCTAAATAGGGTCGTAAATTCTTTGGCGCGGATCAGTGCGCAGTCCATGATGTTCCTTCACTTAAATGGGCCTAACTTACTCATCTTAAGCCCAATTAAGGCATATGATATCTTGTTGGAAAGCTTATTCAGAGGCCCTTAATTTGGTATAGGGTTAGGTCAGGATTAAAAAGCATAAATAGCAGTTTACAGCCGCACAAGCCAGAGAGAGACGAAAATTAGACAACTTTTACAATCAATGTTTTTGCTTTTACATTATTGGGCTAAATAGGGCTTAATTGCTAAACATTGTTAATTTTCGGATTTTTCACTCATCCTGACCTTGTTGCCTTACGCAGAGCATAACCAGAGCTACAGATATCGGATTTTGGTGATCTTGCTGTCTGATGAGCCTCTGGTTGACTGGTTTTATAGCTAGTATGACCGTGGTTTTGTGCTAAATTTTATATCATTTTCGCCCAAATTAGACTTGATTGTCTTTAAGCAGCATTTTGAGTCTGTAAAGTATTTTTAGGTTAGTTTAGTTGATTTAGAGTTAAATAAATCACTTATGCTATTTTCTGTTTTCAGGTTAATAAAAAGAAATAATTCTGGAGTCTTTCGCCCCGCGAGAAGGCATTCGCCTCGCGAACCAGAAGGTGACTGTTCCAGAAATTGCCAACCATACTGTCTCGCCCCGCGAAACATGACTCGCCTCGCGAGTAATTGTTGTGACGCCGGCAAGTGTACCGGGTCGTCGCAAGTAATAAAACACGGTAAGAGTCTATCGAGGTCGAACACAAGGATTGGGCTGCCAATTCGACTAATTTCGCGAGAAATTCGATAAGTTGGTTAAGTAGAGAAAGTGGTTGGAGAGAAACTAGGATCACAATTCAAATTAACAAATCAAATCAAATCAAATAAGATATGGTGATGAAATCTGGAATTAAAAGCATCTAAGGTTTCGAATCCACCTACCCAATCATGCAAAGTACCCAAGTGATAATGATCTCCTCCCTAGGTTCAATTTTAATGTCAACGGGACCCCTAAATTCTCCTATATTCACTGTCATGCTCAATAGGACATATTCGATGATTTGAGTTAATTACTTACTAGGTCTCTTAACCCTAATCTCGAATTCTATTAATTCTTGTTCCCTAAGAGTTGCATGGATCTCCTATTCACTCTCGTGCAACACTCGATCGATGTTCCCAATTCAAGTTCTAAAACGTGAATCGCCGATCGGCCTCAACACGTTTAACTAGTTGATCACGCAAGCATATAACCAACACAATGAAATCAGAATTGGAAAACAATAATTGAATTAAAAGAGAGAGAGAGTTACATCACATGAATACTATGCCGCCATGGGTGGCTTCATCGATCCCTTAGACAAGGGGATTAGTTCCTCATGTCCGTAATCACGACAAACGTACAATCGGAATTCATCATAACTCTAAGTAAAGAAAGGAGAAGAGGGAGACGCAGCCCCAGAACAAGGAATCTAAAAGATCTACAATCTGTTCTGATCCAAAAAGTCCTGCAATCTGTTATGAACTGTTGTATTTATAAGGAGGCCACGCGTCACGACCGTGATGGTCATCACGGCCAGGCCGTGACGGCTTCTGTTTCTGGCGCTTCTGTGGAATTCAAACCCTCGCGACGCGAAGGGTGTCTCGCGACGCGAGCCTTCTTTTCACGGCCCGTGATGTGAATCACGGCCGAGCCGTGACGGTCTCTGACTTGTGTGGGTTTTAGGTCACAACCGTGATATACATCACGGCTAGGCCGTGATGGTCTCTGACTTGTGTGGGTTTTAGGTCACGGCCGTGATATACATCACGGCTAGGCCGTGATGGTCTCTGACTTCCAATCTTCATTATTCGTGAGGCGAGAATCCTGTTCGCGGGGCGAGACCTCCAAAAGTGCTTTTTCCCGCTGCTTCTTGACTTTCCTTGATTCTCAGAGCTTCACTTATTTAACCTGAAACAACAGAAGCAACCACAAGCGTAATTCTATTCAAAATAACCTAAAAACTACACAAAATGCACCAAACGAGTCAAAGACTAACTTAGGAACGAAACAAGGCGAATTTGGGCGAAAACGAGATTGAACTCGACTAATTAGCACGTAAACCACCGTCTTACTAGTTATAAAACTAGATAAGCCAGAGGCTTATCAAACACCCCAAACTTAAACCTTGCTTGTCCCCAAGCAAGCTAAAACTCAAAAAACGACTCAAGACTTGGCAAGCCTAAAGGATCTAATCAATTTCGCACAAATTTCATGCAATCTGAACAAACAGTTTTTCTTCAATGATCTCCCCTTTTTCATCAATGTAATCCCCACATTCATTTACTTTAAACAATTGAGAACTTATCATTCATGCAAGCGTTAATCTAAGTTGAGGATCGAAGTTACACACACAAAGGAAGATCACCTATTTCAAACAATTGCCTTCCTCACAAGGGCATCTAGTATTTCACTCATTCGCTCAATTTTTGTCTGGCAATCAACTTATCACTCAATTTCACATTCTAAGAGCATTTCCCATGAATTTGATTTTCGTCTCAAAAATAGTTCCCACGAAAACATGCACGCAACATCAATAGGTCTTTTAAAGGTTGTAATGGGGCCTGGTTAGGGGTAGGATATCCAAAGATGCTAGGCTTAAGTCCCTAGGAACTCAGAGAGCATGAGCATTTGACACATCTGTCACTCAAATTCCTTTTTCCATTTTTTCATTTTGCTTCGGGTGACTACAGCCTTTCCCTTGCTATTTTTTTGTTTTGCCCCTTTTCTTTTGGCAATTTGTTTTCTTCTTTTCCTTTCTTTTTGCCCTGGGTTTCAACCTTTATTTTTTCCTTTTCTCAACCCAAAATTTCACATTCAAACCTTGTAGCCACCCCAAACTTAGTTTCTTACAACTCTTCTTTCACTAAGCTTCCATGCTCTCCTAATCCTAAGATTTGGTTAACATGGTTTTTTCAGATTTGGCTTATAATGTAAGGTCATCAAGAACAATAGGCTTCAAGGCTCAATGTGGCTAACTAGGGATCATTCATCAAGGTTGGTTCAATTTATGGCCAAGTAGTTAATTCAAAGAAAACTGCCTAAATCATTTGATGCAATACATAAACATGCAAACCATGAAGAGATTCAAGCAAATTCGGGAAAGTGCAACTTAACAGTGATTCACACAGTCAAAAACAAAGATGGAGGCTCAAATCCTCACCTGGACATTTTGCAAATTGTTTGACCGAGATATAATTCCTAGTGTGTGTGCACCCCCTCACCCCAAACTTATCATAAATCAAGTAATCACAATAAAATTCTCAAAGTTCAGTTTTCAATTTTCACATGGGGATCAACTTCTCTATTTCCAAAACCTAGGGGGAAATCATCAATGGTCAAAATAATTCATGCAATCAATCTATGCTCAGTATAATTAAAATCCAACAAGCTTGCCGACACGACATTCATACAAAAACTCTTGATCTTCTCAAATTATTCAAGAGCGACAACAAAAACAAAAACAAAAAGAAAACAAAAGTTAGGAGAGGAGAGGGATACCTAGCTTGGGTTGCCTCCCAAGTAGCGCTTGTTTAACGTCCCGAGCCTGACTCAAGTCACCCCTAAGGGTTAATCCAGAAGAAACACTTGCTTTCCGGTTGGGATTGATTCCCCATGATAATGCTTTAACCTGTGCCCGTTCACCTTGAAGTTGCCAGAGGTCCCTTCTAATTCCACTGCCCCATGTGGGAAGACTTGTAGGATCTTGAATGGTCCCGACCACCTTGATTTCAGCTTCCCAGGAAAGAGCCTCAACCTTGAATTATACAGAAGCACCAATTGTCCGGGCTCAAACCTCCTAGGCAAGATGTGCTTGTCATGCCATGCCTTCGTCCGCTCCTTGTAGATTCTTGCGTTCTCATAAGCTTGCATGCGGATCTCCGACAGCTCATTCAAGTCCAACAACCTCTTCTCACCGGCCTCTGTCAAGTCAAAGTTGAGCTCCCTAATTGCCCAATAAGATTTCTCCTCCAACTCCACCGGTAGGTGGCATGCCTTTCCGAACACCAAATTGTAGGGAGACCTTCCAATTGGAGTCTTGAAGGCGGTCCTATAAGCCCATAGAGCATCATCCAATTTCCTTGACCAATCCTTCCGTGAGGAGTTGACGGTTTTCTCGAGAATGCGCTTCAACTCACGGTTGGATACCTCCGCTTGCCCATTTGTTTGGGGATGATAGGGAGTAGAGACTCTGTGCTTGACCCCATACTTCTCAAGAAGCTTGTGCATTTGATTGTTGCAAAAGTGGGATCCCCCATCACTGATCAACACTCTTGGGACCCCAAACCTCGAGAAGATATTGCGCCTCAGGAAATCCATGACTACCCGCGCATCATCTGTGGTTGTTGGGATTGCCTCCACCCACTTCGACACGTAGTCCACAGCCACCAAAATGTATTGGTAAGAGAAAGAGGGTGGGAATGGTCCCATAAAATCTATCCCCCACACATCAAAGAGCTCTACTTCGAGCATGCAATTCAAGGGGAGTTCATGCCGCTTAGAAATATTGCCAACCCTTTGGCAACGATCACAGTTTTCAACAAAGGTGTAGGCATCCTTAAAGAGCGTCGGCCAAAAGAAACCACTTTGGAGGATCTTTTCTGCAGTCTTCATTCCCCCATAATGCCCACCGTAATCCGAGCTATGACAATGCCACAACACGTTTCCGATTTGGTCATGGGGAATGCACCTCCTGAGGATCCCATCCGAGCACTGCTTGAAGAGATAGGGGTCCTCCCACACATAATATTTTGCATCCGAGAAGAACTTCTTCCTCTGTTGATTAGTCCAACCTTGCGGAACCACATTTGAAGACTTGAAGTTGGCCATATCCGCGAACCAAGGAGGGGAATTTTCAATAAGTGCAAACAGCTTTTCATCAGGAAACTCTTCCTTGATGTCTAACAATTCCTCCTCGGTGTCGGGATTGACCAACCTAGATAAGTGGTCCGCCACTCCATTGTCGGATCCCTTCCTGTCCTTAATCTCGA
Organism: Sophora flavescens; assembly: GCA_030762895.1. Classification (NCBI taxonomy): domain Eukaryota; kingdom Viridiplantae; phylum Streptophyta; class Magnoliopsida; order Fabales; family Fabaceae; genus Sophora; species Sophora flavescens. The sequence continues at coordinate 32,597 of JAUPTC010000062.1, read as the reverse complement.
GATCAAATTCCTGCAAAAGAAGAATCCATCGAATTAATCTAGGTTTGGCCTCTTGTTTTGTCATCAAGTGTTTTATGGCCGCATGATCAGTGAAAACCACAATCTTAGACCCCACGATGTAGGATCTAAATTTATCCAAAGCAAACACCACGACAAGTAGCTCTTTTTCAGTGGTGGAATAATTAGCTCGTGCCTCATTCAAAACTTTACTTGCATAATAAATGACATGAGCTAATTTCTCCACCCTCTGCCCCAAAACAGCCCCCACCGCATAATCACTAGCATCACACATGATTTCAAATGGCAAATTCCAATTAGGTGCAGTGATTATGGGTGCGGTGACAAGCATATTTTTCAAAACAGTGAAGGCATTTAAACAAGAATCATTAAAAATCAAAGGATACATCCTTCACAAGAAGGTCGCAAAGCGGCCTTGCGATTTTGGAGAAGTCTTTGATGAATCTCCGGTAGAACCCGGCATGCCCCAAAAAACTCCTCACCCCCTTTATAGTGGTTGGTGGGGGCAGCTTCTCAATCAACTCGATCTTCGCCTTATCAACCTCAATCCCCCTGTGGGAGATTTTGTGCCCCAAGACTATACCTTCCTTGACCATGAAGTGGCATTTCTCCCAATTGAGCACAAGGTTAGTCTCTTGGCACCTTTTAACCACCAAGGTCAAGTTCTTCAAACAGTTGTCATAAGAAGTTCCAAAGACCGAGAAGTCATCCATGAACACCTCAATGCACCTTTCCACCATGTCCGAGAAAATAGAAAACATGCACCTTTGGAAAGTAGCGGGGGCGTTGCACAATCCAAAGGGCATCCTCTTGTAAGCAAAGACTCCATAGGGACAAGTGAAGGCTGTCTTCTCTTGGTCTTGAGGATCCACCACAATCTGATTATAGCCGGAGTATCCATCTAAGAAACAGTAGTATTCATATCCGGCTAACCTCTCAAGCATTTGATCAATGAAGGGGAGGGGGAAGTGATCCTTTCTTGTTGCTTCATTTAATCTTCTGTAGTCGATGCACACTCTCCACCCCGTGATGGTTCTTGTTGGGATCAATTCATTGTTTTCATTGACCACCACGGTTGTTCCACCCTTCTTTGGGACCACATGAATCGGACTAACCCAGTTGCTATCCGAGATTGGGTAGATGATTCCGGCATCTAAAAGCTTAATCACTTCCTTACGCACAGCTTCTTTCATGATGGGGTTTAGCCGTCTCTGTGGTTGAACCACCGGCTTATAACCATCCTCCATCAAGATTTTATGCATGCATAGGGAAGGGCTTATACCTTTTAGGTCCGAAATCTTCCACCCAATGGCGGATTTGTGTTCCCTAAGAACTCTCAACAGCTTCTCTTCTTCATCCTTTTTCAAGGCATTGCTAATGATCACCGGATGTTGTCCCTCCTCCCCCAAGAATGCATACCTCAAGTGATTAGGGAGTTGCTTCAACTCCGGTGTCTTGCCATCTTCCTCATTGCCTTCCTTGTTGAGCTTCTCCTTTGCACATTCATCCCTTGGGAGACTCGGTAAGGCTTCCATATGTTTCAAGCATTCAAGATAGTCCTCATCCCCCAAGGGGTCTTCTTCCTCACCATCATCATCATGGGATTTTACCAACACTTGTGCAAGTGAAGAACCATGGGCTTCTCTAGTGGTCTTTTTCTCGACAATACTATCCACCACATCTACTCGATACACATCCGACCTCTCCGCGGGGTGCTTCATCGCTTCAAAGACATTGAAGACTACATTCTCATCTTGCACGCGGAGGGTGAGCTTCCGTTGTTGTACATCAATCAAAGCACGCCCTGTGGCCAAGAAGGGCCTCCCCAATATGAGAGGGATCTCGGCGTCTTCATCCATATCAAGCACCACAACATCTGCCGGAAATATGAATTTGTCCACCTTCACTAGAAAGTCTTCGACAACCCCATAAGGGTATTTGATAGAGCGATCATCTAGTTGGAGTGACATCCGTGTATCCTTGGCTTCCTTAATCCCCAACTTCTTCATCATGGAGAGGGGCATCAAGTTGATGCTTGCCCCTAGATCACACAACGCCTTCCCTATATTCATCTCCCCAATAGTACATGGTATCGAAAAGGAACCGGGATCCTTCAACTTTGGAGGGAGTTTTCTCTGAAGGATGGCACTACACTCCTCAGTCAAAGCAACCGTTTCCTCATCCACTATTTTCCGCTTCTTGGAGAGAAGCTCCTTCATAAATCGGGCATAAGACGGCATTTGTTCCAGGGCTTCCGCAAATGGAATGTTGATCTGAAGTTTGCGGAAGACATCAAGGAATTTATCAATCGTTTATCTGAAGGGGCTTCAGGGTATGGTACCTTCATGTAGGACGGGAGGTCCTTGGGCTCTACCCACTTCTTTCTACGGAACTCTTCATCTACAAGCTTTAACCTCCCTCCTTGCTCCGGTGCCTTACCTCTTGCTAACTCCTCTTCTTTCTCAGGTTGTTCTTCCTCAACATGTGGTGGGTTTGAGACCTCAACTTCCAGAGAACTAGGTGCACCCCTGTTAGATTCCAGCACTCTACCGCTTCTAGTGGTTACGGCATTGCACTGGCTCTTAGGGTTGTTCTCAGTGTCACTTGGGAGAGTGCCTGGGAGACGCTCATTCAGTTGCTTCGCGAGCTGTGCTATTTGTGTCTCAAGGTTCTGAATTGCTGACCCTGTATGAGTCGCCAACTTGTCAATGGCAGTGTTTGTGTTGATCGACGATTTCTCCATTGCTGCACTCATCTTCTCAAAAGCCAGCTCCCACGGTTGTCTTCCACTATCTGTCATTTGCACTTGATTAGTCCCTGGAGGACCTGCACGAGTATTGCGCTGCTGAATCCCAATGTTTGGCCTCAGACCCTGTTGAGGTTGTTGCCCGGCTAGACCACCACTAGCATTACTCCAAGCGAAACCCGGATGGTCTCTCCTCATATACCCCCTATTCTGATTGTAGTCATTCTGTCTGTTTCTCTGATAATTGTTCTGGGGCACAGTGTCATAGAAGTTGTGGCATGAATCCACATGTTCCTGAGAGAAATTCAGCGGGCAAATCTGAGTGTCATGATCCCCATTGCAGTTGTCACAACCCGGAGGCATTCCCTCGTGTATCGCATTAACCCTCTTGTTCCCAGACAAAGCCTCATTCTGCATCTTCAAAAGTCTGTTTTGCTCTAAAATGGCTTCCATTGTCCCGGAACTGATTCCACTCGAGGTTTCCCTACCACGGTTGTAATCATTGTATGACATCTTCTCTAACAATGCCCATCCATCCTCGGCTGATAAATAAGAGAACGAGCCGCCAGCTGCGGCATCACAGTTCATCTGATAGCGTCCCCTCAACCCATTAAAGAAATGTTGAACCTTAGAGACTGGGTCAAAGAACGCTGAGGGACATCTTCTCAATAACCCATTGTACCTCTCCCATGCTTCATTATACGTTTCATCCTCTGTCTGCCTGAAAGATGTAACGGTTATTCTTGCTTGTGCCGCTTTCTGAGGAGGAAAATATTTGGTTAGGAACTTCTGTGCCATTTGCTCCCAGTTCTGATGCTGTTCCTATCCAAGCTGTCTACCCAATCGCGAGCGACATCCCTAAGAGAAAGAGGGAAAAGCCGCAAGCGAAACTCATCCTGAGAGACTCCCCTGGTCTTCTGCAAGTCACAAGCTTCAAGGAAGCGAGTGATGTGTCTATGAGGGTCTTGTTTGCCACTCCCATCAAACTGATTTTCATGGATCTGGAATGTGACACATCCTTCCACTCTGAAGGAATCAGTATTCAGGTTGCCCCTCACAATAGACGAATCACAATCCTCCAAGTTTGGTAGATCGTACTCGAAGAGAGGCTTGTAACGAGGAGGAGGAGGAGGGTTTTCTTCAGCCATGCCCTCTATTTTAATTCCTTCAATTCTTTTCCGTTCCCTGGCTTCTTTCCTTAATTGCCGCTCGGTCCTGGTGATCTCGGAATCAAATAGCAAGTCCTCTTGTAGAAGGGTACCTCACATACAAAAACAGGCAAAGACCAAGTGGAATCAAAGAAGCAGAGAAAAATAATAGCAATTAAATAAAAGAAAATAAAACTAAAAGTCAGCTTAACAAAACAGCCGAATTTCCTAAAAATTAGGAAAATTGGTCGTGCCAATCCCCGGCAACGGCGCCAAAAACTTGTTGTGACGCCGGCAAGTGTACCGGGTCGTCGCAAGTAATAAAACACGATAAGAGTCTACCGAGGTCGAACACAAGGATTGGGCTACCAATTCGACTAATTTCGCGAGAAATTCGATAAGTTGGTTAAGTAGAGAAAGTGGTTGGAGAGAAACTAGGATCACAATTCAAATTAACAAATCAAATCAAATCAAATAAGATATGGTGATGAAATCTGGAATTAAAAGCATCTAAGGTTTCGAATCCACCTACCCAATCATGCAAAGTACCCAAGTGATAATGATCTCCTCCCTAGGTTCAATTTTAATGTCAACGGGACCCCTAAATTCTCCTATATTCACTGTCGTGCTCAATAGGACATATTCGATGATTTGAGTTAATTACTTACTAGGTCTCTTAACCCTAATCTCGAATTCTATTAATTCTTGTTCCCTAAGAGTTGCATCGATCTCCTATTCACTCTCGTGCAACACTCGATCGATGTTCCCAATTCAAGTTCTAAAACGCGAATCGCCGATCGGCCTCAACACGTTTAACTAGTTGATCACGCAAGCATATAACCAACACAATGAAATCAGAATTGGAAAACAATAATTGAAATAAAAGAGAGAGAGAGTTACATCACATGAATACTATGCCGCCATGGGTGGCTTCATCGATCCCTTAGACAAGGGGATTAGTTCCTCATGTCCGTAATCACGACAAACGTACAATCGGAATTCATCATAACTCTAAGTAAAGAAAGGAGAAGAGGGAGACGCAGCCCCAGAACAAGGAATCTAAAAGATCTACAATCTGTTCTGATCCAAAAAGTCCTGCAATCTGTTCTGAACTGTTGTATTTATAAGGAGGCCACGCGTCACGGCCATGATGGTCATCACGGCCAGGCCGTGACGGCTTCTGTTTCTGGCGCTTCTGTGGGATTCAAACCCTCGCGACGCGAAGGGTGTCTCGCGACGCGAGCCTTCTTTTCACGGCCCGTGATGTGAATCACGGCTGAGCCGTGACGGTCTCTGACTTGTGTGGGTTTTAGGTCACGGCCGTGATATACATCACAGCTAGGCCGTGATGCTCTCTGACTTGTGTGGGTTTTAGGTCACGGCCGTGATATACATCACGGCTAGGCCGTGATGGTCTCTGACTTCCAAGTCTTCATTATTCGCGAGGCGAGAATCCTGTTCACGAGGCGAGACCTCCAAAAGTGCTTTTTCCCGCTGCTTCTTGACTTTCTTTGATTCTCAGAGCTTCACTTATTTAACCTGAAACAACAGAAGCCACCACAAGCGTAATTCTATTCAAAATAACCAAAAAACTACACAAAATACACCAAACGAGTCAAAGACTAACTTAGGAACGAAACAAGGCGAATTTGGGCGAAAACGAGATTGAACTCGACTAATTAGCACGTAAACCACCGTCTTACTAGTTATAAAACTAGATAAGCCAGAGGCTTATCAGTAATCCAGCCTTGGAAGACCAGAAGCCATCACGGCTTAACCATGTTGAAGGTCACGGGCGTTACAGTTTGGAATTTGAAGAGTTTAGCCTCGCGAATGATAAGCTCGCCTCGCGAGAAGACCAAAAGCTAAAGTCTGTTCGTATTATTCGCCTCGCGAAGATGTTCTCACCTCGCGAGCAAGCTGATTCCAGAAACTTGTATATAAGTCTGTTGTAGGCAAAACTGAGGAGTTGGCCAGTGGTTGGCTAGTTGTTAGCCAGTCTTAGGCAGTAGTAGTAGTTTCAGTAGCTTATTTTCTTTTCTTTTCTTTTGTGTTTATTTCTGTAATGGAGAGCTAGTCTCCTAGATTAATCTACTGTGATTGGTTTCCATTTACACTTGAGGTTATGTAATTCCTGTTTTATTTGCTTTTCTCTTTTCAATACAATGCTATATGTTTCTGTTTGCTTAATTCAGGAGTGTATAGTGTTGTATTGATTTGTTTCGGTGATGTTATGTTCCTATATATAATCGCGTTTGCTTAATTTGCGTGTGTTCAATCATGTTCGCTTAGTTCATGAGTGCTTCACCCCGTTTGCTTAATTCGGGAATAGGGACATATATCTGTAGTAGTGGTTTCGCTTGTAAATTGTTGCTACAACCGAAAGGGGATTAGAATCTGCTTAGGGCTTGGAATTTACATGAACCAATGATAGTGGGAAACCGAGAACAGTGGGTTAATCGTCTTTAGTTTATTTGTTAATCTCTTAAACTGCCTTGTTTTCATTGCTCTGCTTTTGTTTGTTTTCCTTATTTTATTTGCATTCAATCCAAAACCCCCCAATTCTGACTTTTTCTGTTAACAACAACAACCAAGAGTCCTTGAGAGACGATATCCGAGTTGTTGCTTCCCTATCTACATTATTTTGTAAACGCTCGTTCTTTTTGGCGCGTGGCGACAGCGCGACCAAAAATTGGCGCCGTTGCCGGGGACTCTTGTTGTGTTATTAGCAGAAAATAAATAAATAAATAAATAAATAAACATTTTTGCTGAATTTGTCTGGTTATGGATCTTACTGATAAGCTCACTTATTTGAAGCAATTGTTTCAGCAGAGAGAGTTTTGTGGCATGTGCGGCTCTCCTGAGCACCTGTATGAGGCATGCCCCATTCTGATAGATGCTACTTATTGGCCTCGAGCTTATACATTCCATCCTGACAATCAAGGAAAAAAGATTGAGGATAATGAAGAACCTATGGAATCAAATGCATGTGTTGAAAGTGATGGGGTGGATGAATCGTTCGCTGAAAGTCCAGACAATCAGACCGTTACTAATTCAGTTTCTGTTACTACATGTACTAACTGTACTGACACTAACCCGTGTGCTGTTTGTGCTGAGTTTCTTGACTCTATTTTGCAGGGTGATATTGTGAGTGAAGCTGAGTGTTCAGCCGAGGTTCTTGACATCATGGCTACTCCAAATGTACTATCCATTGAGCAGTCACCTCCCACTGTGGAACCACCAGCAACGGAGTTCAAGCCTCTGGATTTTGCTCCCTTGGATATGAAGACACTATGGCCAGTCCAAGAGGCTGAATCCCACTTCTATTGGGAGGATTTTATGGACAAAGTTGAGAAAGAAGTCAACTGTAACCTGATAGGGAGTGAGAAGCCCGCCGCGCTTGGCGGAGTTACCAAGATTATCAAGTGTCCGCTCTCATCTTTATGCTGTAGACCATGGGATCCAGGAGGATCATATCACAATTTGGGCATTCCGTGGCCCCTGTATCACAGACAGTGGGATCCTGGTGGAATCGCCCCTCAATGAGTTTTCTCTAAACCTTTTCCTTTTAATTATGCCTTACTTTATTTCTGTTTTGTTTTTAATAAAACTCCTGAATAATTTGAGAAGTTCAGGAGTATTTGTGTGTTGAGTCTTGTGTTGGCAAGTTTATTGGATTTTATTGATTTTGCATAGATTGATTGCATGTTATGTGTTGACTGTTTTCCCCCTAGGATTTGAAAATTGAGAAATTGATCCCCATGTGATTGAAAACTGAACTTTGAGATTTTGTTATGATGGCATGATTTATGATAAGTTTGGGGTGATAGGAAGCACACACTAGGGATAGAATCTCTGTCAAACAATTTGCAAATAATGTCCAGGTGAGGATTTGAGCCTCCAACATGTTTTTGACTGTGTGAGAATCACTTTTTAAGTTGCACTTTCCCGAATTTGCTTGAATCTCTTCTTGGTTTGCATGATTATGTGTTTGCTTCAGATGATTTAGGCATTTTCTTTGTAAATAGCTACCTAGCCTAAAAATAACCATCCCTAATGCATGTTCCCTAGTTAGCCCCTTTGAGCCTAATTAGCCTGTTAATTCTTGATAACCTGATGTTATAAGCACAAAAAAAAAAAGAAAAAATCTGGAAAACCATGTTAACCCGATCTTAGGATTAGGAGAGCATGGAATCTTAGAAAGAAAAAGGGTGCAAGAAACTAAGTTTGGGGTGGCTACAAGGTGCAATGTGTTGTTTGGGATTGGGAAAAAGAAAAAAAATAATACAATAAAAAGGTTGGAGCCAAAGGCTTGTAGAAGAAAAAAAAATGAAAAGAAAAAAAAAAGAGAAAAAAAAGAAAAGTGTAAAAATGTTAAAAATAAAAGTATTAAAATAAATAAATAAATAAATAAAAAGGCTGTAGCCACCCGAGGCAAGTGAAGAATGAAAAAAGGAACTTGAGTTTAATTTCAAAGTGTAAAAAGTTTCATGCTCTCTTAGTTCCTAGGGTCTTCAGCTAGTACCTTTGTATATCCTAGCCTTAGCCAGGCCCCATTACAACCCATAAAAGACCTTTTGATGTTGCATGCATGTTTTCTGTGGGAATCATTTGGAGATGAAAATCAAATTCATGGGAAGTGTTCTTAAAAGTGAAATTGAGTGCAATGTTGATAGCCTGACACAAACTGAGCGATTGAGTGAACACTAAATGCCCTTGTGAGGAAGGCAGTTGTTTGAATTTGGTGATCTCCCTCTTGTGTGTAACTTGGATCCCCTGCTTAGATTAATGATTGCTTGAATGATGAAATTCTCAAATGTTTAGAATAAATTAATGTGGGGATTACTTTTTTGAAAGGGGGGAACATTGAAGAAAATTATATTGATGAAGTGCTTGAAATTTGTGCGAAAGTTGATTGAATCCTTTGAGCTTGACAGGTCTTGAGTCTTTTTGATTTTTGAGTTTTAGTTTGCTTGGGGACAAGCAAAGTTTAAGTTTGGGGTATTTTGATGAGCCTCTGGTTGACTGGTTTTATAGCTAGTATGACCGTGGTTTTGTGCTAAATTTTATATCATTTTTGCCCAAATTAGACTTGATTGTCTTTAAGCAGCATTTTGAGTCTGTAAAGTATTTTTAGGTTAATTTAGTTGATTTAGAGTTAAATAAATCACTTATGCTATTTTCTGTTTTCAGGTTAATAAAAAGAAATAATTCTGGAGTCTTTCGCCCCGCGAGAAGGCATTCGCCTCGCGAACCAGAAGGTGACTGTTCCAGAAATTGCCAACCATTCTGTCTCGCCCCGCGAAACATGACTCGCCTCACGAGTAATCCAGCCTTGGAAGACTAGAAGCCATCACGGCTTAACAATGTTGAAGGTCACGGGCGTTACAGTTTGGAATTTGAAGAGTTTCGCCTTGCGAATGATAAGCTCGCCTCGCGAGAAGACCAAAAGCTGAAGTCTGTTCGTATTATTCGCCTCGCGAAGATGTTCTCGCCTCGCGAGCAAGCTGATTCCAGAAACTTGTATATAAGTCTGTTGTAGGCAGAACTGAGGAGTTGGCCAGTGGTTGGCTAGTTGTTAGCCAGTCTTAGGCAGTAGTAGTAGTTTCAGTAGCTTATTTTCTTTTCTTTTCTTTTGTGTTTATTTATGTAATGGAGAGCTAGTCTCCTAGATTAATCTACTGTGATTGGTTTCCATTTACACTTGAGGTTATGTAATTCCTGTTTTATTTACTTTTCTCTTTTCAATACGATGCTATATGTTTCTGTTTGCTTAATTCAGGAGTGTATAGTGTTGTATTGATTTGTTTCGGTGATGTTATGTTCCTATATATAATCGCGTTTGCTTAATTCGCGTGTGTTCAATCATGTTCGCTTAGTTCATGAGTGCTTCACCCCGTTTGCTTAATTCGGGAATAGGGACATATATCTGTAGTAGTGGTTTCGCTTGTAAATTGTTGCTACAACCGGGAGGGGATTAGAATTTGCTTAGGGCTTGGAATTATATAAACCAATGATAGTGGGAAACCGAGAACAGTAGGTTGATCGTCTTTAGTTTATTTGATAATCTCTTAAACTGCCTTGTTTTCATTGCTCTGCTTTTGTTTGTTTTCTTTATTTTATTTGCATTCACTCAAACCCCCCCAAAACTGATTTTCTGTTAATAATAACAACCTAAGAGTCCTTGTGAGACGATACTCGAGTTGTCGCTTCCCTATCTACATTATTTTGTAAACGCTCGTTCTTTTTGGCGCGTGGCGACAGCGCGACCACTGTCCTTAGAAAGATAAGGAAGAGACCTACAATTTCAGGTATGACAAGAATTGTCAAATTAGGCCAAAATCAAAGCTAAATTGGGTCCCAATTTACCTGGCATGGATCAGTGTGCAGTCCATGATGTTCCTTCACTTAAATGGGTCTAACTTAATCATCTTAACCTCAATTAAGGCATATGATACCTTGTTGGAAAGCTTATTCAGAGGCCCTTAATTTGGTCTACGTTTAAGTCTAGATTAATTAGCATAAATAGCAGTTTACAGCCGCACAAGCCAGAGAGAGACGGAAATTAGACAACTTTTACAATCATTGTTTTTGCTTTTACATTATTGGGCTTATTTGGGCTTAAGTACTAAACATTGTTAATTTTCGGATTTTTCAATCATGCTGACCATGTTGCCTTGCGCAGAGCATAACTAGAGCTACAGATATCGGATTTTTGTGATCTTGCTGTCCCTTGAAAGATAAGGAAGAGACCTACAATTTCAGCTTTCACAAGAAAATTCAAATTAGGCCAAAATGAAGGCTAATTTGTGTCCCTAGTTCTCTGGTGCGGAACAGTATGCAGTCCATGATGTTCCTTCACTTAAATGGGCCTAACTTACTCATCTTAAGCCCAGTGAAGGCATATGATACCTTGTTGGAAAGCTTATTCAGAGGCCCTTAATTTGGTTCAGTGTTAGGTCCCAATTAATAAGCATAAATAGCAGTTTACAGCAGCACAAGCTACAGAGATACAGAAATTAGACAACTTTGACAATCATTGTTTTTGCTTTTACATTAGTGGGCTTAATTGATAAACATTGTTAATTTTCGGATTTTTCACTCATCTTGACCTTGTTACCTTGCGCAGAGCATAACTAGAGCTAAAAATATCAGATTTTGGTGATCTTGCTGATCCTAGAAAGATAAGGAATAGACCTAGAATTTCAGCTTTCAAAAGATTTGTAAAATTAGGCCAAAATCAAGGCCAAATTAGGTTCCGAGTTCTGTGCCGCGGATTAGTCCGCAGTCCATGATGTTCCTTCACTTAAATGGGCCTAACTTACTCATCTTAAGCACAATTAAGGCATATGATACCTTGTTGCAAAGCTTATTCAGAGGCCCTTAATTTGGTCTAGTGTTAGGTCCCGATTAATAAGCATAAATAGTAGTTTATAGCCGTACAAGCCAAAGAGAGACATAAATTAGACAACTTTTACAATCATTTTTTTTTGCTTTTACATTATTGGGCTTAATTACTAAACATTGTTAATTTTCGGATTTTTTACTCATCCCGACCTTGTTACCTTGCGCAGAGCATAACTAGAGCTACAGATATCGGATTTTTGTGATCTTGCTGTCCCTTGAAAGATAAGGAAGAGACCTACAATTTCAGCTTTCACAAGAATTTTAAAATTAGGCCAAAATCAAGGCCAAATTAGGTTCCGAGTTCTTTGTCGCGGATCAGTGCGCAGTCCATGATGTTCCTTCACTTAAATGGCCATAACTTACTCATCTTAAGCCCAATTAAGGCATATAATACCTTGTTTCAAAGCTTATTCAGAGGCCCTTAATTTGGTCTAGTGTTAGGTCCCGATTAATAAGCATAAATAGCAGTTTACAGCCGCACAAGCCCGAGAGAGACGGAAATTAGACAACTTTTACAATCATTGTTTTGCTTTTACATTATTGGGCTTATTTGGGCTTAAGTGCTAAACATTGTTAATTTTCAGATTTTTCACTCATGCTGACCATTTTGCCTTGCGCAGAGCATAACTAGAGCTACAGATATCGGATTTTTGTGATCTTGCTGTCCTTTGAAAGATAAGGAAGAGTCCTACAATTTCAGCTTTCACAAGAATTGTAAAATTAGGCCAAAATCAAGGCCAAATTAGGTTCCGAGTTCTTTGCCGCGAATCAGTGCGCAGTCCATGATGTTCCTTCACTTAAATGGCCATAACATACTCATCTTAAGCCCAATTAAGGCATATGATACCTTGTTGCAAAGCTTATTCAGAGGCCCTTAGTTTAGTCTAGTGTTAGGTCCCGATTAATAAGCATAAATAGCAGTTTACAGCCGCACAAGCCCGAGAGAGATGGAAATTAGACAACTTTTACAATCATTGTTTTGCTTTTACATTATTGGGCGTAATTCGGCTTAATTGCTAAATATTGTTAATTTTCAGATTTTTTCACTCAACCTGACCTTGTTACCTTGCGTAGAGTATTATTAGAGATGCAGATATCGGATTTTGGTGATCTTGTTGTCCATAGAAAGATAAGGAAGAGACCTACAATTTCAGGTTTCACAAGAATTGTCAAATCAGGCGAAAATAAAGGCTAAATTGGGTCCCGAGTTCTCTGGTGCGGACCAATGCGTAGTCCATGATGTTCCTTCATTTAAATGGGCCTAACTTACTCATCTTAAGCCCAATTAAGGCATATGATACCTTGTTGGAAAGCTTATTCAGAGGCCCTTAATTTGGTCTAGTGTTAGGTTAGGATTAATTAGCATAAATAGCAGTTTACAGCCACACAAGTCAAAGAGAGACGAAAATTAGACAACTTTTACAACAATTATTTTTGCTATTACATTATTTGGCTTAATTGCTAAACATTGTTAATTTTTGGATTTTTCACTCATCCTGACCTTGTTGCCTTGCACATAGCATAACTAGAGCTACAGATATCGGATTTTTGTGATCTTGCTGTCCCTTGAAAGATAAGGAAGAGACCTACAATTTCAGCTTTCACAAGAATTGTAAAATTAGGCCAAAATCAAGGCCAAATTAGGTTCCGAGTTCTCTGCCGCGGATCAGTGCGCAGTCCATGATGTTCCTTCACTTAAATGGCCATAACTTACACATCTTAAGCCCAATTAAGGCATATGATACCTTGTTACAAAGCTTATTCAGAGGCCCTTAATTTGGTCTAGTGTTAGGTCCCGATTAATAAGCATAAATAGCAGTTTACAGCTGCACAAGCCCGAGAGAGACGGAAATTAGACAACTTTTACAATCATTGTTTTGCTTTTACATTATTGGGCTTATTTGGGCTTAAGTGCTAAACATTGTTAATTTTCGGATTTTTCACTCATGCTGACCATGTTGCCTTGCGCAGAGCATAACTAGAGCTACAGATATCGGATTTTTGTGATCTTGCTGTCCTTTGAAAGATAAGGAGACCTACAATTTCTGCTTTCACAAGAAATGTAAAATTAGGCCAAAATCAAGGCCAAATTAGGTTCCGAGTTCTCTGCCGCGAATCAGTGCGCAGTCCATGATGTTCCTTCACTTAAATGGCCATAACTTACTCATCTTAAGCCCAATTAAGGCATATGATACCTTGTTGCAAAGCTTATTCAGAGGCCCTTAGTTTAGTCTAGTGTTAGGTCCCGATTAATAAGCATAAATAGAAGTTTACAGCCGCACAAGCCCGAGAGAGACGGAAATTAGATAACTTTTACAATCATTGTTTTTGCTATTACATTGTTGGGCTTAATTGCTAAACATTGATAATTTTCGGATTTTTCACTCATCTTGACCTTGTTGCCTTGTGCAGAGCATAACTAGAGCTACATATATCGGATTTTGGTTATCTTGCAGTCCCTAGAGAGATAAGGAAGAGACTTACAATTTCACGTTCACAAGAACTGTCAATTTAGGCCAAAATCAAGGATAAATAGTGTCTTAAGTTCTCTGGCGCGGATCAGTGCACAATCCATGATGTTCCTTCACTTAAATGGGCATAACTTACCCATCTTAAGCCCAATTAAGGCATATGATACCTTGTTGGAAAGCTTATTCAGTGGCCCTTAATTTGGTCTAGGGTTAGGTCGGGAATAATTAGCATATATAGCAGTTTACAGCTGCACAAGTTAGAGAGAGATAGAAATTAGATAACTTTTACAATCATAGTTTTTGCTTTTACATTATTGGGCTTAATTGCTAAACATTGTTAATTTTCGGATTTTTCACTCATCTTGACCTTGTTACCTTGCGCAGTAACTAGAGCTACAGGTATCGGATTTTTGTGATCTTGCTGTCCCTAGAAAGATAAGGAAGAGACCTACAATTTCATGTTTCACAAGAATTGTCAAATTAAGCCAAAATCAAGGCTAAATTGGGTCACGTGTTCTCTGGCGCGGATCAGTGCGCAGTCCATGATGTTCCTTTACTTAAATGGGCCTAACTTACTCATCTTATGCCCAATTAAGGCAAATGATACTTTGTTGGAAAGCTTATTCAGAGGCCCTTAATTTGGTCTAGGTTTAGGTCAGGATTAATAAGCATAAATAGCAGTTTACAGCCGCACCAGCCAGAGGGAGACGGAAATTAGACAACTTTTATAATCATTGTTGTTGCTTTTACATAATTGGGGTTAATTGCTAAACATTGTTAATTTTTGAATTTTTCACTAATCCTAACCTTGTTTCCTTGCACAGGGAATAACTAGAGCTTCAGATATCGGATTGTGGTGATCTTGCTGTCCCTTGAAAGATAAGGAAGAGACCTACAATTTCAGGTTTCACAAGCATTGTCAAATTAGGCCAAAATCAAGGCTAGATTGGGTTCCGAGTTCTCTGACGCGGATCAGTGTGCTGTCCATGATGTTCCTTCACTTAAATGTGCCTAACTTACTCATCTTAAGCCCAATTAAGGCATATGATACCTTGTTGGAAATCATATTCAGAGGCCTTTAATTTGGTCTAGGGTTAGGTCAGGATTATTAAGCATAAATAGTTGTTTACTAACGTACAAGCCAGAGAGAGACGGAAATTAGACAACTTTTACAATCATTGTTTTTGCTTTTACATTATTGGGCTTAATTGCTAAACATTGTTTATTTTCGGATCTTTCACTCATCCTGACCTTGTTGCCTTGCGCAGAGCATACCTAGAGCTACATATATCGGATTTTGGAGATCGTGATGTCCCTAGAAAGATAAGGAAGAGACCTACAATTTCAGGTTTCACAAGAATTGTCAAATGTGGCCAAAATCAAGTCTAGATTGGGTTTCGAGTTCTCTGGCGGGGAATAGTGCGCTGTCAATGATGTTCCTTCACTTAAATGGTCCTAACTTACTCATCTTAAGCCCAATTAAGGCATGTGAAACCATGTCAGAAAGCTTATTCAGAGGCCCTTAATTTGGCCTTGGGTTAGCTAAGGATTAATAAGCATAAATAGCAGTTTACAGCTGCACAAGCATGAGAGAGATGGAAATTAGACAACTTTTACAGTCAGTGTTTTTGCTTTTACATTATTTGGCTTAATTGGGCTTAATTGCTAACCATTGTTAAATTTCGGATTTTTTACTCATACTGACCTTGTTGCCTTACGCAGAGCATAACTAGAGCTACGGATATCGGATTTTGGTGATCTTGCTGTCCATAGAAAGATAAGGAAGAGACCTACAATTTCAGGTTTCACAAGAATTGTCGATTTAGGCCAAAATCAAGGCTAAATTGGGTCCCGATTTCTCTGGCACGGGTCAGTGCGCAGTCCATGATGTTCCTTCACTTAAATGGGCCTAACTTACTCATCTTAAGCCCAATTAAGGCATATGATACCTTGTTGGAAAGCTTATTCAGAGAGAGACCGAAATTAGAAAACTTTTACAATCATTATTTTTGCTTTTACATTATTGGGCGTAATTGGGCTTAATTGCTAAACATTTTTAATTTTCGGATTTTTCACTCATCCTGACCTTGTTGCCTTGCACAGAGCATAACTAGAGCTACATATATCGGATTTTTGTGATCTTGTTGTCCCTAGAAATATAAGGAGGAGACCTACAATCTCAGGTTTCACAAGAATTGTCAAATTAGGCCAAAATCAAGGCTAAATACGGTCACAAGTCCTCTGGCGCGGATCAGTGCGCAGTCCATGATGTTCCTTCACTTAAATGGGCCTAACTTACCCATCTTAAGCCCAATTAAGGCATATGATACCTTGTTAGAAAGCTTATTCAGAGGCCCTTAATTTGGTCTATGGTTAGGTCAGGATTGATAACCATATTTAGCAGTTTACAACCGCACAAGCCAGAGAGACACGAAAATTAGACAACTTTGACAATCATTGTTTTTGCTTTTACATTATTGGGCTTAATTGCTAAACGTTGTTAATTTTCGAATTTTTCACTCATCTTGACCTTGTTACCTTGCGCAGAGCATAACTTGAGCTACAAATATCAGATTTTGGTGATCTTGTTGTCCCTAGAAAGATAAGGAAAAGACTTACAATTTCAGGTTTCACAAGAATTGTCAAATTAGGCCAAAATCAAGGCTAATTTGGGTCCCATGAGACACCCCGTTGTGCCCCATTGTATTATTACATTAAAACCTTAATATTTATTTACTTAATCACGCTCTTACTGTTGAAAATACTTAAAAATTAAAAACTTAATTAATAACCATATAACTTCTACAAATATATAACACACCAAAACTATATTACATAAATACACACATAAGTATCCTTTATTTTACACAACATTGTTTAGGGTATCCTCTCAGTAGGATCCCACACAGGTACTTATTTAAAAACAAACTGCTTATAACTAACGGAAAACAAAAACGTCATATATGACTCACTGGCCCTCAACTTACTACACTATATTATTAGGATCAGTCGATTGTTCTCCCGCGTCAGCTTCATACGGAATGTCATTCAGCTCCTCCACCACCTCCGTCTCGTACAGGGTTCCATCCATCTCCTCAGCAACATATTCGTCCATCTGGTCTTGTAACGTAACAAAGTAGACATACACAAAAATACAGAAATAGGGAGATAAGAAACGGTTCTATCATCATAAGTGGAAAAGATTCATAGCATATAATACAATAATATTCACAGACACGCATCACTCAAAATCAACAATCATCCTCAATTCACTATATCATCCTCTACCCTCCAACTCATGCAACTAAACCTTTATGCTGACGTGGCCACTACTAATCCTGTCACACATCCCTCGTTAGGAATGTCAGTCAGTCGTCCAAGTGACACGTTCCCAATGCCGGTGCACATTCTCATCCATGGTGAGAATGCTCATGCAAAGCAATGACACTATAGCTGCACAGTACCGCCGGTGCACACCCTGGTTCTCTCTCTCCTCTCTATCAAGGGTGCTCATGCATAGCAATGACACTATAGTTGCACAACTTAAATTCTAATTTGGAACGGTCCACGAGAACTTCGGACCTCGTGTATCTCAAATACACGGTTATGAACTGTTGACGAATCTGGGCAAGTATACCCAGTCGTGCAAGTAATACGGTGGTAAGACCGGTTTATCGTATCCACGGGGACTGCTACAATTACTAACACTTACCAAACCAATTACTATCTAAGCGGATTCTTGGATTGAAGAGAGTTCTAAACTAACAAAAGCTAGAACTAACAACATAAGAAAAACAAACTCTTTTTGTACTTTTTTCAAACACTTGGAAGGCAATAAAAGATGGTTTTAAATATGATAAAAGATGTTGGGATTAGGTTCACCAAACTTCATTCTCATGCAATGAAATGAGCCACAAACAGTTTCTACTTCAATTATGACAATCAATCCACTAAACTACTCAAACCCCGATCCCTCGGATGGCAAGAGCCTAAATCCACTAATAGACCCTAATTCCTTAGGTGGCCTAGATTAATGAATTTGCATTATGATTAGGGATTACACGATTGCTAATAAACCTAGTTCCATTCCTAGATACAAGGCTTATCAGGTGATTAATCTCAATTCCGGTTATGATACGAACGTCCCCATTGCATACCAAAACACATATCAAGTCATGGGGGTGCTAGCCACAACAAGCATTAAGCATAGAGAATCAATCACTCAATAATGAAGTAAAAACCATATTGCAATATCAAGTCATATACATGAGAAATCAGAAATGGCTACCCTAACCCCAACAATGGGAGTTTAGTTACACATCATCAAAGGAGAAGGGAAAAGGAAAGATACTAAGATGGAAGAAGGGAAACACTCCATTGAAGGATGAACCCAGCCACCACAGTCACCAAGAATCGTCCCCTAGGGTTTCTCTGGGCTGCCTCCTTTTCTCTGCTCCAAAAACTCCTTCAGTTCTGTCTGCTGCGTTTCTTTAAATAGACCTGCTGCGCATCACGGCCGTGATGGCCATCACGGCCAGGCCGTGACGGATTCTGTCTCTGGCAGTTTTGGCAACTTTTCGTCTCTCGCATGGCGAGCATTTTCTCGCGTCGCGAGCCCTCTGTTCACGCCTGTGATCTCCATCACGGCCAAGCCGTGATGGATTCTGACTTGTGGTGGTTTTGGGTCACGGCCGTGATGTACATCACGGCTAGGCCGTGACAGACTCTGACTTCAGCCTTTCTGCCTTTTCAGTTTTGCTCGATCATGGCCGTGATGGGCATCACGGCTAGGCCGTGATGGGCATCACGGCTAGGCCGTGATGGGCTCTGTTTGGGCCATTTTCTTCACTTTTAAGGCTCTAAATCATCCAATCTTCATCATGGCCAAACCTTGGGCATTTAATCATGAATTCCTGCAAAACAACACCACAACACCGCTTCACCCGTTCCAAGGGAAAATCTAACTAAAATCAAATAAAGAATGCCTAATCTATATGCAAAATGCATGCAAAAGTGTACAGAAAATATCATGTAAAATCACACTATCATGAACAACAATGCAACATATGATTCTCACTGACTTTTATCAATAACAACCTAGTACCTCAAGCTTTTCCTCATAACCTCCACTTACATTCTATATCACATCACTTCTATACAATAATAGCGAGGCACTTCTAATTCATATTCAAAACTCTCACCCAAACAAAATACCTCCGAGCAATATATATCTTTCCTTAAAATCATCTAAGCATAGTATTAAACCCAGGCAGATCATGCATAACACATTAATCAACAGAATATTCAAATATCTCAATATCATATACAGCAATTTATCACAACAAAATAATTAACAAAGTCAGACTCTGTCACGGCCTGGCCGTGATAGCCATCACGGCCGTGACAGACAACAAAGGCAAGAGTCCTACAAAACAGAACCTGTCACGGCCTGGCCGTGATAGCCATCACGGCCGTGACAGATAGTCAACATCCTCACTATCATAATTATTCAAACACCGAAACAATACGTCACATGCAGATGAAATACCTCAACCAACGGATCACAAACAGTCAAAATTACATAATTCAGACATCCTCAAATATGAATAATCAACCTAAGGCGATAAACCTACAATTCCCAAATCATCATTCGTATTACGGAAAAGTTTCCAATACGATTTTGGTATTGTCGATTACTCGACCACTAGTAGGGTTTAGGTCGCCCTACACCATTATTATAAATTATATACTACTTATCGGTTCCGACGATGGAATGGTTCTTTCTCCTACCTGAGCTAGCACCGAAATCTCGAACTCGACGTTCCTCGCTATCACACCACAGCTTAATAGTTTCACCTTGAACCAAACAACATAACTATAATTAATCAAATGACAACCATCTATGACACTTTAGGGCTAGGTTCGGCCAAAACTTAGAAAATAGGATTAGGGTTATCTTCTTAATGCCATCTTTTGGATCCTAGTTACTAGAGTCTTAACTAACATAGATTACTTATTACAAGACTAAAATTTGAAACAAAATCCTTTAACCTTTAGGGTTAGGGTTTCAGCCCATATTAGGAAAATAGACTAGGAAATTTAGTTGGATTCAAGCTCTTGGATTTAGATCATATAAGTATTAGAGAGCTCAAATCAAGAATTAGATTTCAAAAATGAAAACAAAATCATCAAACCCTCCTTTGAGTGAGATTCTGCCACTTAAAAAAAATAGGGAAGGAAAATGTTTTTGATTACATTCTCTTGGATAATGAAAGTGGAAGACATCACAAGATCATAGAAATTGGTTTCACATTAAAAGGATTTTTCTACAATTTTCTAGAATTATTTGAAGTTCTAGATCTAGGAATGGAAATTAATGAAAACTTGATGATCATGGCTTGATCTTACAAAATAAATGAAGGAGAAGACTTAGATGATTAATGAGGAGAGCTTTTACCTCTTGAAGATTGAAGAAAGAAAATGATCAACCTTCACTAAGTTGAAAACTGGACAGCTTTAGGGTGTGATGGTATTGTGAGTGTATCTCACAATATACTCATCCAAAAATTACGAACTTTGGCTTGATAGAAATATAAGAAGAAAAGGAACAACTTTTGTGTTTAAGGTTTCATTTGGTTCGGATCATAACATGGGTGAAAAGGGACTTCTTTCTGCTGTTTCGTGGGTTGCTGAGAATTCTGGGCAGTTTCGGTATTTTGATCCTATCTCCCAATACACTTATCCGTTTTTGATTATCTTTAGCTTGTTGGAAATAAGAGATAAAGAGGAACAATTTTTATGTTGAGTGTTTTCCGAGTTTCAGAAAGGAAGAGGGTCATATGTTTGGTGGGGATTCGGTGTTCTTAGGGTTTTGTAACTTAGTTGGTGAGGAAGATGAAGAGAATGAAGAAGATGAGTGAAATGGTGAGGGAGGCCACGGTTTGGAGGGTATTTATAGGGGTTGGTTGTGCCACTTTAGAAGGATCTAGTAGGAATGAGTTGGCTTGTTCAAAGGATTAAAGTGCAAATAATTCATAGGGACCATTTTGCAAAGATTCCAAAAGTATAAGGACTATTTTGCAAATTGCCAATAAATTGAAATGATGACCATGTGCCACATTAAATGTGGTCTCATCTTGACTTATCTTGGCTGATTTTTCATGAGATATTTTGAGAAGAACCTAGAATGTTGGAGAACATTTGAGAAGATAGTAGAATGATGTAGAATCTTGGAGAAAAATGTAGAACAATGTGGAAAGTTCTAGAATAATCTTGTCTCATCCAACATGAGGGCAACCCCTACTCCATATTGGGCTTGCGCATGGGCCTTAAAATTTTGGGCTTGGATTCATTTATGTGGGGTCCACTAAAATGCTTAAGGCTTAACATGACATAGGAAACTTATATGATTTCTAATGGGCTTTATGGAATTAATCCATGGACAAGGAATTTGGGCTTCATGGCCACGTCCACTCATGGTCTTGGAACAAAGATTTTGTCCCAATTCACTTAGAAAAACATAGAAACTAACTTAGGGACCAAAGTGTAATTAATAGAAAGTTTAGGGTGTTACATTACTACCCTTCTTAGAAAAAAAATTCCGTCCTCGGAATTTCTTAACTCAAAACTAGACATCATCTTGCAATCGTATCTTAATCTAAAGATCCCATATTATATTTCTCATCGCTGTTTTTCCCCTAGGTAACAGCGGTAACTTCATAACATAATTCATTCATATATCGTTCTATTTATCCTCGAAACAATCCATCACTACATTATATTCATTGTCCTTAACATTTCCCTTAATATATCATCCTTAAAGGACATAATTAAAACTTAATCCTTTCTTTCTTCTTACTACTAATCCGCTAGAGAACCTTATTTCTAACTTCCGCAATTAACACCGCAATCAATTCCAACATCTAAATTCTACCATTACCCGCAATTAACACCACAATCAATACTACCCTAACTTCCTATTTCATGTATCCAATCACAGTCTTAGTTCCTTAAAATATATTTTTCTATTCTAAATTATATCAAAATCATACATCTCAACCTCAAAAGAACATCATTGCACCTCCTAATGCAACTAAAACCAAAGAAATTATCTTTCCTATTCATATTCAACTTTGGTAATACCATCAATCTTAACTATGAGCATTATCGTTGCCTTAGGATTCTCTTAGTAATACTATGCCTCGATCAACTTTTGACTTATAATAATGGTCTCACTCACTGATACTGATCTTAATCTTACCAGTCATATCTATATCTCAAAACTCCCATCACTTCCTATTTATCCTACTATAGGGAAACAATACTTAGGTACTATACCTAGAATATATGTTGCTCAATCAAGTCTTTATTGCAATCCATAGCCATCAGAGCTTAAGATGAAGTCCTAACTCACCATTTAAACAAGAACAACATATCATTATAACCATTATCAAAAATAAAAGGCTACAAAGCTTCAACCAAACGAATCCTATACTAGATAAGCTCCAAACTAATTCGTTATCTCTTTTATTTTCAAGGACTACCCATACTATCCAAATATATCAAGCACTTAAGATAAAGTTCCCTTAATACCAATTATCCCACAACAATCTATACTTTCACTGTACTTGATTTTAAACAACCAGGAAAACCACAACCGACTAACTAACAAAACTTACAGATTTCCGTCGCCATCTTCAGACTTTCCCACCAAGAACACGATTTCCACTTCAGTAAGATCATCGACAAGTGTTTACAATAAATGTCATATTCTTAACAACTATATGACACTGATGTGAAACACATACCTTATATGAGATCTGCAGAGTGAGAAGGTTCAACTCCCCTCACTGTAAACACTCTCCCAGTGACCCTTGTCCGCAATCTCTAGCTATATGACCAGGTTTTCCACAGTGGAAACAACTAGGTTTTTCCGTGCAATCTCTAATATGATGCGATCCTCCGCATCCGAAGCGAGGCATATACTTGTTGTTGTTGATCCAATCTAACCACTAGTGTTGGTGCAACTGTCTGCACAGTTTAGTATATGGTCCCCCTCTCCATTGAGAACCACTCTCTACCCTCCTTGGAGAACCCGATCGATTAGGGCCTCCACTTCTTGGTTGTTTCAGCTCACCATCTTGCCTCTGGTCTCTGTTTTCTATAGCACTGCAACTATTAACCAACTCCAACAAAAAAACACTGAATATCTAAATACACTACAGCTCTTCGCAGCTCATGTCGCAATCCTTCTCCAAACCTTCTACACCGCCAATCATCATCTGGGAATCTCCGACCGAATTCTAAAAACTTAATCATAACCTCAAAGCGTGATGCATAATCACCTAATCGGGTCGAGGGTTAGATCATGATTAATAAGTAAAAATAGCAGTTTACAGTCGCACAAGCCAGAGATAGATAGAAATTGGACAACTTTTACAATCATTGTTTTTGCAATTACATTATTGGGCTTAATTGTTAAACATTGTTAATTTTCGGATTTTTCACTCATCCTGACCTTGTTGCCTTGCGCAGAGCATAACTAGAGCTACAGATATCGGATTTTGGTGATCTTTTTGTCCCTAGTAAGATAAGGAAGAGACCTACAATTTCAGGTTTCACAAGAATTGTCAAATTAGGCCAAAATCAAGGTTAAAATGGGTCCCGAGTTCTCTGGCACAGATCAGTGCGCAGTCCACGATGTTCCTTCATTTAAATGGGCCTAACTTACTCATCTTAAGCCCAATTAAGGCATATGAAACCTTGTTAGAAGGCTTATTCAGATGCCCTTAATTTGGTCTAGGGTTAGGTCAGGATTAATAAGCATAAATAGCAGTTTACAGCCTTACAAGCCAGAGAGAGACGGAAATTAGACAACTTTCACAATCATTGTTTTTGCTGTTACATTATTGGGTTTAATTGCTAAACATTGTTAATTTTCGGATTTTTCACTCATCCTGACCTTGTTGCCTTACGCAGAGCATAACTAGAGCTACAAATATCGGATTTTGGTGATCTTGTTGTCCCTAGAAAGATAAGGAAGAGACCTACAATTTCACGTGTCAAAAGAATTGTCAAATTTGGCCAAAATAAAGGCTAAATTGGGTCCCGAGTTCTCTGGCGTGGATCAGTGCGCGGTCCATGATGTTCCTTCATTTAAATGGGCCCAACTTACTCATCTTAGGCCCAATCAAGGCATATGATACCTTGTGGGAAAGCTTATTCAGAGGACCTTAATTTGGTCTAGGGTTAAGTCAGGATAAATAAGCATAACTAACGGTTTACAACTGCACAAGCCAGAAAGAGACAGAAAATAGACAACTTTTACAATCATTGTTTTTTCTTTTACTTTATTGGTCTTAATTGCTAAACATTGTTAATTTTTGGATTTTTCACTCATCTTGACCTTGTTGCCTTGCGTAGAGAATAACTAGAGCTACAAATATCGGATTTTGGTTATCTTGTTGTCCCTAGAAAGATA
Source organism: Sophora flavescens (assembly GCA_030762895.1). Classification (NCBI taxonomy): domain Eukaryota; kingdom Viridiplantae; phylum Streptophyta; class Magnoliopsida; order Fabales; family Fabaceae; genus Sophora; species Sophora flavescens. The sequence continues at coordinate 8,327 of JAUPTC010000062.1, read as the reverse complement.
AGGAAGAGACCTACAATTTCAAGTTTACAAGAATTGTCAAATTTAGCCAAAATCAAGGCTAAATTGGGTCCCGATTTCTCTGGCACGGATCAGTGCGCAGGTCATGATGTTCCTTCACTTAAATGGGCCTAACCTACTCATCTTAAACCCAATTAAGGCATATGATACCTTGTTGGAAAGCTTATTTAGAGAGAGACAGAAATTAGACAACTTTTACAATCATTGTATTTGCTTTTACATTATTGGGCTTAATTGATAAACATTGTTAATTTTCATATTTTTCACTCATCCCGACCTTGTTGCCTTGCGCAGAGCATAACTAGAGCTACGGATATCGGATTTTGGTGATCTTGCTGTCCCTAGAAAGATAAGGAAGAGACCTACAATCTTAGGTATCACAAGAATTGTCAAATTAGACCAAAATCAAGGCCAAATAGGGTCGCAAGTTCTCCCGGCACGGATCGGTGCACGAGTCCATAATGTTCCTTCACTTAAATGGGCTTAACTTACCCATCTTAAGCCCAATTAAGGCATATGAAACATTGTTGGAAGGCTTATTCAGAGGACCTTAATTTGGTCTAGGGTTAGGTCAGTATTAATAAGCATAAATAGCAGTTCACAGCTGCAAAAGCCAGAGAGAGATGAAAATTAGACAACTCTTACAATTATTGTTTTTGCTTTTACATTATTGGGCTTAATTGCTAAACATTGTTAATTTTCGGATTTTTCACTCATCATGACCTTGTTACCTTGCGCATAGCATAACTAGAGCGCACAAATATCGGATTTTGGTGATCTTGCTGTCCCTAGAAAAATAAGAAAGAGACCTACAATTTCAGGTTTCACAAGAATTGTCAAATTAGGCCAAAATCAAGCCCAAATTAGGTTCCCAGTTCTCTGCCGCGGATCAGTGCGCAGTCCATGATGTTCCTTCACTTAAATGGGTCTAACTTACACATCTTAAGCCCAATTAAGGCAAATGATACCTTGTTGAAAAGCTTATTCAGAGGCCCTTAATTTGGTCTAGGGTTAGATCAGGATTAATAAGTATAAATAGTAGTTTACAACCACACAAGCCAGAGAGACGGAAATTAGACAACTTTTACAATCATTTTTTTGCTTTTACATTAGTGGGCTTAATTGCTAAACGTTGTTAATTTTCGGATTTTTCACCCATCCTGTCCTTGTTGCATTGCGCAGAGCATAACTAGAGATATAGATATCGGATTTTGGTGATCTTTCTGTTCCTAGAAAGATAAGGAAGAGACCTACAATTTTGAGTTTCATAAGAATTGTCAAATTAGGCTAAAATCAAGGATAAATTGGGTCCCGATTTCTCTGGCGCGGAAAAGTGTGCAGTCCATGATGGTCCTTCACTTAAATGGGCCTAACTAACTCATTTTAAGCCCAATTAAGGCATATGATACCTTATTGGAAAGCTTATTCAGAGGCCCTTAGTTTGAACTATGGTTAGGTCAGGATTAATAAGCATAAATAACAGTTTACAGCCTCGCAAGCCAGAGAGAGACGAAAATTAGACAACTTTTACAATCATTGTTTTTGCTTTTACATTATTGTGCTTAATTGGGCTTAATTGATAAACGTTAATTTTCAGATTTCTCACTCATCCTGACGGTGTTGCCTTGCGCAGAGCATAACTAGAGCTAGAGATATTGGATTTTGGTGATCTTGCTGTCTCTAGAAAGATAAGGAAGAGACCTACAATTTCTGGTGTCACAAGAATTGTCCAATTTGGCCAAAATAAAGGCTAAATTGGGTCCCGAGTTCTCTGGCACGGATCAGTGCGCTCTCCATGATGTTCCTTCACTTAAATGGGCCTAACTTACTCATCTTAAGTCGGATTAAGGCGTATGAGACCTTATTGGAAAGCTTATTCAAAGGGCCTTAATTTGGTCTGGGGTTAGGTCAGGATTAATAAGCATAAATAACTGTTTACTGCCGCACAAGCCAGAGAGAGACGGGAATTAGACAACTTTTGCAATCATTGTTTTTGCTTTTACATTATTGGGCTTAATTGCTAAACATTGTTAATTTTCGGATATTTCACGCATCCTGACCAAGTAGCCTTACACGGAGCATAAATAGAGCTACAAATATCGGATTTTGGTGATCTTGCTATCCCTAGAAAGATAACGAAGAGACCTACAATTTCAGGTTTTAAAGGAAAATGTCAAATTAGGCCAAAATCAAGTCTAAATTGGGTTCTGATTTCTCTGGCGCGGATCAGTGTGGTGCCCATTATGTTCCTTAACATAAATGGGCCTAACTTACTCATCTTAAGACCAATTAAGGCATATGATACCTTGTTGAAAAGCTTATTCAGAGGACCTTAATTTGGTCTAGGATTAGGTCAGGATTAATAAGCATAAATAACAGTTTACAGCCGCACAAGCCAGAGAATGACAGAAATTAGACAACTTTTACAATCACCGTTTTTGCATTTACATTATTGGGCTTAATTGCTAAACATTGTTGATTTTTGGATTTTTCACTCATCCTGACCTTGTGGCCTTGCGCAGAGAATAACTAGAGCTACAGATAACGGATTTCGGTGATCTTGCTGTCCCTAGAAAGATAAGGAAGAGACCTACAATTTCAAGTGTGACAAGAATTGTCAAATTAGACCAAAATCAAGACTAAATTGGGGCCCGAGTTTTCTCGCGTGAATCAGTGCGCAGTCCACTATGTTCCTTCACTTAAATGCTTCTAACTTACTCATCTTAAGCCTAATTAAGGCATATGAAACCATGTTAGAAAGCTTATTCAGAGGCCCTTAATTTGGCCTAGGGTTAGGTCAGGATTAATAAGCATGAATAACAGTTTACAGCTGCACAAGCAAGAGAGAGACGAAAATTAGACAACTTTAACAGTCATTGTTTTTGCTTTTACATTATTTGGCTTAATTGGGATTAATTGCTAAACATTGTTAAATTTCGGATTTTTCACTCATCCTGACCTTGTTGCCTTGCGCAGAGCATAACTAGAGCTACGAATATCGAATTTTGGTGATCTTGCTATCTCTAGAAAGATAAGGAAGAGACCTACAATTTAGGCTTTCACAAGAATTGTCAAATTAGGACAAAATCCTGGCTAAATTAGGTTCTGATTTATCTGGCGAGGATAAGTGCGCAGTCCTTGATGTTCCTTCACTTAAATGGGCCTAACTTACTCATATTAAGCCCAATTAAGGCATATGATACCTTGTTGGAAAGCTTCTTCAGACACCTTTATTTTGGTCTAGGGTTAGGTCAGGATTCATAATCATAAATAGCAGTTTACAGCCGCATAAGTCAGAGAGAGACGAAAATTAGACAACTTTTACAATCATTGTTTTTGCTTTTACATTATTGGACTTAATTGCTAAACATTGTTAATTTTCGAATTTTTCACTCATCCCGACCTTGTCGCCTTGCGCAGAGCATAACTAGTGCTACAGATATCGGATTGTGGTGATCTTGCTCTCCCTAGAAAGATAACGAAGAGACCTACAATTTCAGGTGTCACTAGAATTGTCAAATTAGGCCAAAATCAAGTCTAAATTGGGTTTCGAGTTCTCTGGTGTGGATCAGTGCGCTGTCCATGATGTTCCTTCACTTAAATGGGTCTAACTTACTCATCTTAAACCCAATTAAGGCATATGATACCTTGTTGGAAAGCTTATTTAGAGGCCTTTAATTTGGTCTACGGTTAGGTCCGGATTAACAAGCATAAATAGCAGTTTACTGACGTACAAGCCAGAGAGAGATGGAAATTAGACAAGTTTTATAATCACTATTTTTTATTTTACATTATTGGGCTTAATTGCTAAACATTGTTAATTTTTGGATTTTTCACTCATCCTGACCTTGTGGCCTTGCACAGAGCATAACTAGAGCTACAGATATCGTATTTTGGTGATCTTGCTATCCCTAGAAAGATAAGGAAGAGACCTACAATTTCAGGTGTGACAAGAATTGTCAAATTAGGCCAAAATCAAGGCTAAATTGGCTCCCGAGTTATCTGACGTGGATCAGTGCTGTTGAAGTTATGAGTTTAGATAGAGAAAGAGAAGAAAAATAATGAACACTCAAAATATGATTACGATTGATTGTGATCTTGATGTACAAAAAAAACTTAAGCACTAACCCCTATTTATAGGGATACAAGACTCCTAATCCTAATTGAAAAGCGAAACTAATTATAATAATAACCAACTGATAACAACCTAATCCTATGAGATAATTCAAGATACTCTTATAAGATATGATGTACTCCAAGATAAGATAAGATGAGATAAGATAAGATCATCTATTCTAACACTCCCCCTCAAGCTAAAGCTTACTAAGCTTTAGGCTTGTTACATGAAAACAATGTATTTCCCTTCAAATTAAAAATTAAAAAAAAAAACTAAACTCCACGAAAATTATGGTTGGAAGGCAAGTCAAGAATGTTGGAGAGGTCGGAGAGAGTTGCTGGAAAGATAACTTAGCAAGATAGCTGGAATGATCATCAGCTTGACAGAAATTTCTTTTCAAGCAATCTAACAAAGCAAGGTCCGAACTCCTCAAAATCGCAACTTTCGGGTTTGAGACGAGGCCAGTGCATCTGGGACAAGGGGCCAAGGCTAGTGCATCTGGGAGAAAGACAGGCCAGTGCATCTTGGAAAAAGAGCCGGGCCAGAGCATCTGGGACAATGAGTTGAGCTAGTGTGAGTCATAGCCAACATAAGTCAATCATCGACATAAACAGGAGTCACGACTTATATAATTCATTTGTGGGAAAGGAGTCACCACCGGAATGATCATCTGTGGGAAGAGAAACCACTGGTATGATCCGTCAATGGATAAGAGAAGGAGTCACTAGTATGATCCATCAGTGGGAAAGCAGTCGCCACCGGAATGATCATCGATGGGAAGAGAAGCCACTGCATGCGATCCATCGGTGGATAAGAGAAGGAGTCACCGGGTACGATCCATCGGTGGGAAAGGAGTCATCACCGGAATGATCGTCCTGCGGGGAAGAGAAGCCACTGGTATGATCCATCAGTGGATAAGAATTGCATGGCAGACACTGGAGAAGCAAACTGTAGACCAAAGATTTGAGCTTTCGAACACAGCAAAACATAATCTAAGGGAACCAAACACATCAAGGTGGTTGCTGAAAAGTGGTCCATAAAGGGAGGTGAGAACAGATCCGAAAATAGCATAGACCGGCGAGTTCGGCGCGTCGGGAGGCGAACGACGCTGCGGTTTGGATGGTTGTACAGATTGACGACCGACGAATCTAGTGATGGGGTCGGCGGCCGGAAACGACGGTAGTGGACAGCGACTGACGGGACAAAAACAAGGGTCGGAAAGAAGAAGGATGGTATCCTCTTCCTTCAGGTTACCGGAAAAGGAAAACACAACAGGGTAGAGAAAAATGGCAATTTTTTTTTTGTATGACTAAGAATATGATTAGAGTTCCTTCATACTTAACGGAACTCCGCAGCCGAATAGTGACGGGACAGGTCACCCAGGATCGAACCTCTCTGACACCATGTTGAAGTTATGAGTTTAGACAGAGAAAGAGAAGAAAAAGAATGAACACTCAAAATATGATTACAATTGATTATGATCTTGATGTACAAAAAAAACTTAAGCACTAACCCCTATTTATAGGGATACAAGACTCCTAATCCTAATTGAAAAGGGAAACTAATTATAATAATAACCAACTGATAACAACCTAATCCTACGAGATAATTCAAGATACTCTTATAAGATATGATGTACTCTAAGATAAGATAAGATGAGATAAGATAAGATCATCTATTCTAACAAGTGCGTAGTCCACTATGTTCCTTCACTTAAATGCGTCTAACTTACTCATCTTAAGCCCAATTAAGGCATATGATACCATGTTGGAAAGCTTATTTAGAGGTCCTTAATTTGGCCTAGGGTTAGGCCAGGATAAATAAGCATAAATAGCAGTTTATATCCGCACAAGCAAGAGAGAGACGGAAATTAGACAACTTTTACAATCATTGTTTTTGCTTTTACATTATTTGTCTTAATTGGGATTAATTGCTAAACATTGATAAATTTCGGATTTTTCACTCATCCTGACCTTGTTACCTTGCGCAGAGCATAACTAGAGCTACAGATATTGGATTTTGGTGATCTTGTTGTCCCTAGAAAGATAAGGAAGAGACCAACAATTTCAGATTTCACAAGAATTGTCAAATTTGGCCAAAATCAAGGCTAAATTAGGTCCTGAGTTCTCTGGTGCGGATCAGTTCACAGTCCATGATGTTCCTTCATTAAATGGACCTAACTTACTCATCTTAAGCCCAATTATGGCATATGATACCGTGTTGGAAAGCTTATTCAGAGGTCCTTAATTTGGCCTAGGGTTAGATCAGGATTAATAAGCATAAATAGCAGTTTACAGCCGCACAAGCCAGAGAGAGATGAAAATTAGACAACTTTTACAATCATTGTTTTTGCTTTTACATTATTTGGCTTAATTGGGCTTAATTGCTAAACATTGTTAATTTTCGGATTTTTCACTCATCCTGACCTTGTGGCCTTGCGCAGAGCATAACTAGAGCTACATATACCGGATTTTGGTGATCATGCTGTCCCTAGAAAGATAAGGAAGAGACCTACAATTTCAGGTGTGACAAGAATTGTCAAATTAGGCCAAAATCAAGGCTAAATTGGGTCCCGAGTTCACTAGTGGGATCAGTGCACAGTCCATGATGTTCCTTCACTTAAATGGACCTAACTTACTCATCTTAAGCCCAATTAAGGCCTATGATACCTTTTTGGAAAGTATATTTAGAGGCCTTTAATTTGGTCTAAGGTTTGGTCAGGATTCATAAGCATAAATAGCAGTTTAGAGCCGCACAAGCCAGAGAGAGACGGAAATTAGACAACTTTTACAATCATTGTTTTTGCTTTTACATTATTGGACTTAATTACTAAACATTGTTAAATTTCGGATTTTTAACTCATCCCGACCTTGTTGCCTTTCGCAGAGCATAACTAGACCTACTGGATATCGGATTTTGGTGATCTTGCTGTCCATAGAAAGATAAGGAAGAGACCTACAATTTCGGGTTTCAAAAGAATTGTCAAATTAGTCCAAAATCAAGGTTAAATTGGGTCCCGAGTTCTCTGTTATGGATCGCTGCACAGTCCATGATGAACCTTCACTTAAATGGGCCTAACTTACTCATCTTAAGCCCAATTATGGCATATGATACCATGTTGGAAAGCTTATTCAGAGTCCCTTAATTTGGTCTAGGGTTTGGTCAGGATTAATAAGCATAAATAGAAGTTTACAGCCGCACAACCAAGAAAGAGATGAAAATTAGACAACTTTTACAATCATATTTTTTCTTTTACATATATTTGGGCTTAATTGCTAAACATTGTTAATTTTGGGATTTTTCACTCATCGTGACCTTGTCGCCTTGCGTAGAGCATAACTAGAGCTACAGATATCGGATTGTAGTGATCTTGTTGTCCATAGAAAGATAAGGAAGAGACCTACAATTTCAGCTTTCACAAGAATTGTAAAATTAAGCCAAAATCAAGTCTAAATAGGATTCCGANTTCTCTGTCGCGGATAAGTGCTCGGTCCATGATGTTCCTTCACTTAAATGGGCCTAACTTAATCATCTAAAGCCCAATTAAGGCATATTATACCTTTTTGGAAAGCTTATTTAGAGGCCTTTAATTTGGTCTAGGGTTAGGTCAGGATTAATAAGCATAAATAGCAGTTTGCTGACGTACAAGACAAAAGAGAGACGGAAATGAGAAAACTTTGACAATCATTGTTTTTGCTTTTACATTTTTGGGCTTAATTGCTAAACATTGTTAATTTTTAGATTTTTCACTCATACTGACCTTGTGGCCTTGCGCAGAGCATAACTAGAGCTACAGATATCGGATTTTGGTGATCTTGCTTTGTCCATAGAAAGATAAGCAAGAGACCTACAATTTCAGCCGTGACAAGAATTGTCAAATTAGGCCAAAATCAAGGCTAAATAAGCTCCCGGTTATCTCGACGCGGATCGAGGCACATCCCACTATGTTCCTTCACTTAAATACTTCTAACTTACTCATCATAAGCCCAATTAAGGCATATGATATCATGTTGGAAAACTTATTTAAAGGCCCTTAATTTGGCTTGGGTTAGGTCAGGATTAATAAGCATAAATAGCAGTTTAAAAGCGGCACAAGCAAGAGAGAGACGGAAATTAGAAAACTTTTACAATCATTGTTTTTGCTTTTACATTATTGGGCTTAATTGCTAAACCTAGTTAATTTTGGATTTTC